>APFE031436672.1:85635-244208 GCA_000404065.3 Pinus taeda | reverse complement strand
CCCCTCTTGATGGGATAAGTTCCTCTTTCATAGGGATACATGAACCATCTGGAGGCGCTCAATACACGTCGAACAAGCCTCTAGAATGCTCTAGAAATGACCACAAGTAACTTTTTTAAGATGAAACTCGTGCCTTTTGACCTTTACAGGAGTACGCACCCACCCCTTTACATACAGAGCATACAAGTACGTAGGTATTGTGAACTTGGGTTGCGTACACGCAGGTAAGGTTGAGAGAAACTGCGTACCCAGAGATAAATAGATTTTAAAAGACTTTCTCTCTTTCTTGAAGTTTGACATGGAGAGCAGAGGTATGAGACTTGCCAAGGAGGATAGTATGACAGTTGATGGAGCCATACTAACTGCAAATAGTCATGGTGACAAATTTTAGTGTAACAGTGCCTATATGATAATGGGGAAAATAGAACTCTGCAAGGAAAGAAGAAACCTACATCAGTGAAGATGGTCACCACTATGTAGGCTAAGCAGAGTTGCAAGGAAGGGTGTGTGGTGTTTGGAGTCCATATCTCTAGTGACAAGGGAAAGGGTGTTGAGGATGTAAAAATATTCAAGATATACCCTATATTACTGCAGTGTCAAGATGTGTTTCTGGAAAATATTCCAAAGTTGCCTCCCCACAGGGAAGTGGAATTTTCTATTGAGTTGGTACCAAAGAAAACACCAACATCAAAATCACCTTATAGGATGAGCACTATAGAGTTGGTAGAGTTGAATTTGCAGTTGAAGGAAATGTTTGATAAGGGATACATTAGGCCAAGTGTGTCACCTTGGGGTGCACTAGTATTGTTCATGAAAAAGAAGGATGGTACTATCATGTTGTGCATTTATTATAGGCAACAGAACAAGGTGACAATCAAGAATAGGTACTCGTTGCTGAGGATTGAATATTTGTTTGATCAGCTGAAGCGAGAAACAATTTTCTTGAACATTGATTTGAGATCAGAATACCATTAGGTATGCATCAAAGAAGAGGACATCTACAAGACTAATTTCAGGATGAGGTATGGGCATTATGATTTTGTTGTAGTTCCATTTGGTTTGACTAATGCTCCAGCTACTTTTATGTGCTTGATGAGTAGTGTGTTGCATACTTATCTCGACATGTTTCTTATTATATTCGTTGACGATAGCTTGACATATTCTAAGATGAAGAAGAGCATTTCGAGCATTTAGCAACAATATTAGACTTGATAAAGGTTGATCTCAAATTAATATATATGATTTCTTGATCTTTGGAATATGAGACTGACATGTGTGAGAAGTTGTAGTGTAACATGTCTGGTATTAGGTTGATAAGGTAATAGTTGATGTGTTTGTATAACTAACAATTGGGCGATGTGACAATACATAGCAAGCCTCGATTCCAACAAGGTAAAAAGGTAAAAGAAATGAATTGGGCAAGAATCCCTTTGGCTATGTTTGGAAACCCTAATGCCAAACAAATGAGTGTTTTGCATACTCGAAGTATTCTTAACTTTGAATTTTTCTAAAATTATGAGGATATGTGTTATATTCATAAATATATATTTGATAGGTATAACAAATAGTTCTAGTTATGGCTAGATTTGTCAAAGGATTCAAGTCCCTTGAGAGATGTCATGGATGTGTTCAGTTGCAAACAACGTGCTTGGAACAAAAAGGTAAGGTAATAGGTGTATTGTTATGTTTATTTCTACACTGACAGTTATGTGTTTATG
Source organism: Pinus taeda (assembly GCA_000404065.3). Taxonomy (NCBI): domain Eukaryota; kingdom Viridiplantae; phylum Streptophyta; class Pinopsida; order Pinales; family Pinaceae; genus Pinus; species Pinus taeda. The sequence goes on along the minus strand of APFE031436672.1, from coordinate 242,490 downwards.
GAAATATAATGCAGAGGATTGAATGGCAAGGAGATTGCCATGAAATTATGAAGAAGGCTCAGGTTGAGCTTTCCTTTGGAAGAACTAGGAACCATGGGGATTGAGTCGTGGTGTCTATTGAGAGTCTTGTGATTTCGATTCTTTGTGCTTTTTTTGCACTTGATTTGCAACTTTATTTATGTCTATTGTATGTCCATACCACTTTTTTCGCGGTGTCGTATTATTATTGGTTTTCATGGTTTTCTTCTTGTTTGCATTTTTTCTTGTCTTTTATGTCTTCAGGGTCTTGGGAATTGGTTTCGAAAGAGGAAAGGTATTGGCGCTTAGAGAGAGATGAATGAAACCTAGCAGGTAAGGTAAGACCCAAATGAAGCTCGACGCATGAGTAAGGGAAGTTGAAGGTAAGAATATGACAATTGGTTGGATTGGTTCGGTCCATCGATGTAAATGGATAGTGGCAATACAATCATGAGAAAGATAATAGGAAAGGTGAAGTAAATGGATCTGAGGCATCAGATGCCTTGGCTCTGTTGGGAATGATTGTTCTCAATGTTGTGCATGGTGTTCATAGATAAAGGGAGTTCTCCTAACCTTGACCCTATGATATTTGGCAATTATGTTATGATCATGATTATGTCGGTGTTTATATATATATATATATATATATATATATATATATATATATATATATATATATATATATATATATATATATATATATATATATATATATATATATTATATATATATATATATATATATATATATATATATATATATATATATATATATATGTATGCATGTCAAGTATAACAAGGTCATCATGGATCATGATTGTTTTTCTGCTAATGGTTATATGTATATCCATATGTCGTCTAATAGGATCATGATATTTTTATGCTAATGTTTATGTATATGTATTTATGTATCTATATCACTATCTAACAGGGTTGTTAAGGATATTTCTTATGGAGGAATGAATTCTTATGCAAGTGAGTGGCATGGCGAGGTTCTTGGTCTTATGGGGAATCAAGTGGGGAGAGTAGTCATGACAAATGTATGAGGTTAGTATCATGTGGATATGAATTGATGTTGTATGCTTGTATTATGCCTATGTTTAGGTTATGCCAGGTAATTCTGAGGGATACATCAGCGGAATGAAAACACTGATATGCGCAACATTTTAGGGTAAGCATGGATGGTGGAGAGACACTAGACGCAAGGTTTTGTGGTAGAGACAATGTGGTTTTGGATGTGCAGTACTACCATTGTGTATATGTTTGTTGTATATTAAGTGATTTTACTTATGGTAATGTGTACATGTAATATATGTAGTATTATGTACATATGATGTTGTGTGTCTATTGTATGTATGGTGTTATGTGTACATTGCATATGAAGTGAAGGATATAGATGGTGCTATGTACATGTCGGATATGCGGTCTTGTGTACATATTGTGTTGTGCACATCTTGGATATGCAGTGATGTGTACATAGGGTTCTATGTACATGTTGTATATGCAATGCTATGCACATATGGTGTTGTGTGCATGGTTGTACAAGTGGTGCTATGAGAATGTGGTGTCACGTACATGTTGTACATGTGGTGTTGTGTGTAGGTGGTGTTGTGTACATGTCATGCATATGGTGTTGTGTACAGGTGGTACCGTTTACATGTGCATGTGGTGTTGTGTACATCTGGCATTGTGTGCATGATCTATAGATAGTATGATGTACATGTGGAGCTGTGTACACATTGGGTAGGTGGTGCCATGTACATGTGATGTTGTGCACACATTGTGCAAGTGGTTCTTTGTACATGCGGTATTGTGTACATGTTATACATATGGTACTAGTGTACATGTGGTATTGTGTGCATGTTCTACATGTTATTTTGCGGACATGTGGTACTATGTATATGCATTGTGCAGTGGTGGTATCGTGACATGTGTACTTGTTGTGTTGTACTCTGTGTAGTACATGTATTGTGTTGTGGTGTATACCTAGTGTAGGTACATGTATTGTGTGGTGTCTCACATTGTGTGTGGTTGTATCTGCTATAATGTACATTGTGTATGTGTATGCGATTGAAGAAAAGAAAAAGGCACTAGGTGTTTTCTGGGTGTGGCAACCGATATGGTGTGCATACAGAAAAAACAAAGGTAGAAGTAAGGATCAATGAAGGATAAGTATCAGTATTTTATTTCAGTTTTGTTATGCATTTGATCTATGATTTTGACTTGTAATGGTTACATGTGATTTATGATTATGGTTTATGATAATTTCATGCGATTCATGATTTTAATTTATGATGGTTGAGTTTGAGCTAACTAGATGTGATATGTTTATTCATTATGATTTGATCAAACAGTTAGTTTGAGTTATTGTGACAAGAAGTGAACAAGATTACAAGTGTACCTTATTGACAAGCTACCAATGAGGTATGATGTGAATTTATTTCAATTTATTGTAAATCTAATGTAAGTTATGTGCTTGGCACAAGAGGCATAGAGATGCCTGGTTGGGTGGTTGAAGCTACCTACAAGAATTAGTAGTGTCAATGAAAGGAATTGGAACATGCAACAGTGTGTTGGTAAAGCACTTTAGGAGCAGATCCATTTTGGGACACTAGTACCCAATAGTTTCCATTGATTTCCATGAGCATGCCATGACCGGTATGATGATTTTTAGGTAGGTATATGCCTCAGTTGTTTGACCTTTTTATGATAGGAAGCCTTGCCAAGGGATGGAGAGCCTAGGATAGGGGATGCCAAGGAACTTGGAAGGTGAGTGATGACATGGAAGGGGTGACTAAATTTCCTGAGGGACTGTGTAGTAGAGAAGGGAAGGATGGTGATATATTTGTTTTCGTAATTAGCATTTCTAGATGGAATCAAATGCACATTGGGAGTGTTCCCTGAAACAATGAGTTGGAAACTATTCACTTAGAGGACAAGTGGTGCAAGATTATAACGCTAGACATTGGATGTAGATTTGACCTTGCATTTGGATTCTAGACTCCTTGGGAAAGAGGTAAATCCTGGTATTACTTTGAGGATGGAGGTATGAGCCTTTAGATTTCCTTATTGCAGATGCAGGCATCGTATCCCTTTATTTGTTGGTAAACGAAATATGTATGTGTGTATATGTGGTATTATTATAAATACCATAATGAGTTCTATTATAAAGCTCTAGTAAATGATATGTTTGTCAAGTTTTAGTAGATGATCATTGTAAATACTGCAATGAGCTATGTTATAAAGCTCCATGGGAAGTATTTTTTGTTTTTAGTGGTCTTGTTGGTTATAGGTGTCATTCAACACCAAGGATAGTATTCCCCCAAGGAGGAGGGTTTTGTAACAATCCTGGTTAAAAATCCATGTAAAAAAATATAAGGCCACAGTCATGGGGCACATATTCCAAGCTAAACGGTGGGAAAAACATCCTAGTGGGTGTTCACTTCAGTTTATTATGGACAAGGAAATTAGCAAAGGAAATAAAAAAGGCTTTGGAAAGCCATGAGGCATATTGGAATTTTATTTATGAAAATAATGGAAATTAGGAGAAAAGGAAGGTGAAAGGTCACATGTTGCATGTGACGAGGAAAATGAATGAAAATAATGGAAAATGAAGAAAATATAGGCCTCATTAATAAAAGGCTTATGAGAATCAGTGTACAGCCTTGGTCAATGTAGAATTTTGTTGACTTAGTTTGGAGCTCTCTCGTATTTTCTCTGTCTCTCATACTCTTGGACTCCTAGAGTTTCTTGGAGCACTCTTGGAGGAGTGTGGCATACCTGAAGTTTTGGAGCAAGAAGGAAAATGAAGAGTAGGAAAGCACAAAAGGACATCAGGATCAACAAGTAGATCAGGTTTTTCTTGCAGGTACCGAGTTGCATGTATATTTTCCTCACTAGTTTTGCCATGCATGACATATGCATGTGGTTTATTGGTCATGATCAGTCACTGGCATGGAGGATTTCCTAGATTGATAGTGGATTTTTCTATCCTTTCCATTTCCTTGATAGCCATAGTGTTGTGGGTTCATTTCTTTGTCTTTCTAGTTGGTTCTCATGTTTCCTTTAGCTTGGGTTGAGTTACTAGTTCCTGGAAGCCTTGGTTAGACCAACACTCTGGAAGCCCTGTAACAAACTGAGTTAAGTTACTAGTGCTAGAAGACTTAGTTGGACAAATGCTTTGGAATCCCTGGTTGGAAAAATACTCTAGAAGCTTAGAGTAAGTTGTGGGTTGAGTTCTTAGTCCTAGAAGCCTTGGTTGGAACAAATGCTATGGAGCCCTGGAAGGCTTGGGTAAAGACCAATTTGATTATGGTTTTGTGATGTCCAACCATGAAGTGGAATCATTGTTTGATAGGTGAGGTGGTTAGCCTCTAATATTCCTGGATGGTTTTGGATTGATGTTTTTTGTGAGATGTCACATTCATGCTTAGAATATGGTACAAGGGTGACTCACTGAAGAGAGTTTTGGCTAAACCATGTCCGTGGTCACGTGGTTCATGGAAGGCCCACAACTGGTTGGCCTTTGCATCATTAATATGAGGTTATTTCTCCTTGTTATTTCATGAGTATTATACTCATTTATATGTGGATTATATCGTTGTTGTTTCCTTATGCTGGTTATTTATATGTTGGATTATTATGCTGGTTATGAATATGTATTATGACAATAGTTATGTATGGATCTCATCACGTTTTTACTTGTAAATGAATCAATAGTTTATCTATGGCCTAATGGATGAAACTGCAACTAATATGTTGAGGCATCAATGCTTCTTAGCAATTCCTAGATGAGTATGATATCCTTATGCTTAGATATATTTTTTACACCTATAGATTACATATTTGTGATATGTTTGATGAGATTCCTATCATGACTAGTAGGGGACCATTCAAGGTCTTGTTTAAGTAATTTCTTTTTTTTCATCATTCCATTCTTATCATTCTATTATGAAGGTATCATTGAATTATCGACTCTCGACCTCAAAAAGTAGCTCAAATCTTGAGGACGTCAACACAATAGTAGGCAAAAAAGTCCCTGAGCACTAGCATGCCATGATATGGGAGAATCCAAAGCCTTCTAGATGCATGTATGACCATATCAAGGGAGATTCAAAGGTTTAATGGTATAAAACCTGAGTGGGACCTAGGGGATAGTTACCTGAGAGGTTGGGATGGTTCTTGGGAGTCCTGTTGCTGATGTGGAAGGTTTGTATGGTGGTTTTCCATTGGTTCCACTTCCTTAATGTGACTTAGGAGGTTGAATCATATCATAGTAACTTCGCATCACATGTTTACCCCAATTGGCCAGTTGCTTGGGTAGATGTGGGAGGAGGGTTGTTACACATTACATATACCATTACATCTTTGCATTGAAAAGGGAAGAAATTTGAATTGACAGAGGAATGTGCAACACATCTTGTGCAGCTGAAGCAGTTTTTGACAAATGCTCAAGTTATTAAGATTTCAATTCCAGATAAAGAGTTCATGTTGTGTATAGATTCCTACAGGAGAGAGCTTGATGGAGTCTTGATGTAGGAGGGGAAGGTGGTATGCTATGATAAAAGAAATTGAATGAGAACGGGTAGAACTATATGACTCATGATCTTGAGTTGGAAGTTGTTATCCATGAATTAAATATGTGGAGAGACTATATTATTTGCAGGAGGTTTGTATTGATGAGCGACCATAATGGATTGAGGTATCTATTTGACCAACCGAATATGAATTCCAGGCAAGCTAGATGGTTGGCCACCCTTAATGAGTTTGAATCTAATATTAGATACTTATAAGGTAAGGAGAACAAGGTTGTATATACTCTCATTAGGAGAGTGCATATGAACCATGTTGCAGCAGTGAGCTCATATGGGACAAAATTACAGGAAGGCCAACAAGCTGACAAGTACATGGAGCTTAGGCACATGTTATAGTAGTAGGGTACAAGTGATGAGGATGTGGACTATCATCTCACAGAAGATGGCTTGGTGAGATTTAGGGGTAGGATCTATGTGTTAGATGATAGTGGGCTCAAGAAGCTTATGCTGGAGGAGTTTCATGTCAAGCCATATTTAGGTCGCCCAAGATACCAGAATACATTGACAACAAAAAAGAAGTTCTACTATTGGCCGAATATGAAGCAAGAAGTGTCAAAGTTCATGGTCAGATGTTTGGGTTTTCGGTAGGTGAAATCAGAGTGTAAGTATCTAGGTGGGTTTCTTCAACCTATTCTGATTCGAAAGTGGAAATGGGAGGTTAGTTCCATAGACTTCATTACAGGTCTTTCGAGGACATCGAGGCATCATGATTCTATCATGGTTGTGGTCGATAGGTTAAGCAAGGTAATTCACTTCATTCTGATGAAGACAACTTATTCATCTAGTGTGGTGGTAAAAGTCTTCCTCAGGGAGATCATGAGATTGCATGGTGTTCCAAAGAATATTGTGTCAGACAAAGATGCTAATTTGGCCTCCAAGTTTTGGAAGGAGTTGTTTACATGTTTGGGGACAAATTTGATCTTTAGTATAGCCTATCATCTGAAGATAGATGGAGAGTAAGATAGGGTCAACAATATTTTAGAGGATATGCTTAGAATGTATGTGATGCTTCAGTAGAGGAGATGGGAGTAGTACCTTCCATTAGTTGAGTTTTCTTACAAAAATGGTTACCAGAACTCACTAAGGATGAGTCTGTTTGAGGCAATGTATGGAAGGAGTTGTAATACTCCCATAGGCTAGAGTGATTTAGTGAACAAGGTGTTGATAATACCATACATATTGGCAGACATGGAAAAAGAAATCCATGTTATAAAGAAGAATCTAGAGGGAGGATAGGATAGGCAAAAGAGTTATGCATACCAACACAAGGCATTTAAGGAGTTTCATTTTGGGGAGCATGTGTATGTGCACATCAAGCCCAAGAAGAGCTCCTTGACGATTGGATCATGTGCCAAGTTGGCACCATGGTATTGCGGGCATTTTGAGATCCTTGAGAGGATTAAACTAGTGGTCTGCAAACTTGCATAACCTTTGATAGTGAAAGTCCATTATGTTATCGATGTTTCATTGTTTAAAATATATGTAAAGGATGTTGATCATGTTATTGATTGGTTTGTATTGTAGTTGGACCCAAAAGGATAATTCCAACTGGAACCTTAGTGCATATTTCAGCAGAAACAACTCATCCTTCGGAATAGAGCAATTGAGCAAGTTAAAGTGCAATGGAAGCACTTTGGTCCTGATGAATCTGCATGGGAGATGGATAATCAAATGAAGACTATGTGTCGTTCATTGTTTTCTGGTTGAGGAAAAACAATTTTGGTATATGTACATATTCATGTATGGTTGTTATTGTAAATACAACAATGAGTTGTGTTGTAAAGCTCCAATAAGCAATATGGTTTTCATGTTTGTGACGATGGTTTTTCTTTTGAGCATGATCTTCATTGTGAATACCACAATGAGCTAGGTTATAAAGCTCCATGGGTAGTATGTTATTCTTTTCAATGTTGTTTCTGGTTGTAGGTGTCATAGAACACCGAGGATGATGTTCCCCTAAAGGGGAGGGGTCTCTAACAACCCTGGGATAAAAGTTAATGTAATCAAAGTTAATAAAGGAAAAATAAGACCAAGGTCATGGGAACCTTATTCCAAGCTGAATGTTGGGAAAAATATCCTAGTGGGCATCACTTGTTGCATTTATAGAGAAGGGGAAATTTCCAAAGGCAATGGAAAAGAGGTATTAATTGGCATATTTTTTATGAAAATAAAGGAAATTAAGAGAAAAGGGAGGTGAAAGGTCACATGTTGCAAGTAAGGAGGAAAATGAAGGAAAATAATGGAAAAATGAAGAAATTAGAGGCATCAAGAATTAAAAGACATCAAAGTGATAGTTGGTAACTTTTTATCAGTTGAATTATGGAGTTAGTATTAGAGAGGAGAAGACCACCAAGAGGGGAAGCAAAAGAAAGAAAGAAAAGGAAGGAAAATAAAATCAAAGGAATGAAAACAAAATAAAATGAAGGACGAGGAAGGCAAAGGAAGGATAAGGATCATGTAAGGAAACGTTGGATTAGGTAGCTTTAAAAGGAATACTTGTATGTAACGAATTCCATGTATGATTTTCTAGATGGTTTTGGCCTGCATGGCATATGCATGTGTCTATTTTAGTTTCTTTGCGATCGGTGACATGGATTTTTCCAAATTTTAATAGTGGATTTAGCCTTGCCTTTCCATTTTGGATATCCATGGTGTGACGGGATTCTTTCTCAGTTGAGTTTTGGATTTCTGGATGGTTTTGGATCTAGGTGAGGTGGTCTTTGGAAATTCCAAAGGGTTGGGGTGGAGATGGTTTTCTAAAAGAAGCCCTCAACAGTTAGGTGGGCACAGGAAAATTCCTCAAGGGATGGTGTAGGAATTCTGAGGCATCCAAGCTTGATTTTTTTTTTTTATTATTATCTCGGGACAGGTTTAGGTGAGATCACAGTATGGTGTGGGTGGAGGTTGTTTAACTTTTGGATTCCATTGGTTTTTTATGGATTATTTTATCCCATGATATCCCACATTAATGATTTGAATATGGCATGGGGGTAATTGGCTGAAAGAAATATTTTGTTCAACTCAATCCATGGTCGAGTGGTACGTCGAAGTACCTGAATTGGTTGGAATTTGAATGTGGTTAATAAAAGCAAAGTTCCTCTTACCTTTGAAGAGTTAATGTAGTTGCTATTATATGGATTTAATTGTTCCTATATCATTGTTTTTTATCTGGTTATATGTTATTTATAATCATGATTACTTGATAGATCTAAGTATGGATTTATCACATTTCCATTAATGAATTTTCAGTTAATGAATGTGTGACCTAATTAGTGTTATGATATCTATTTTGAGAAGGCATTAGTCCTTATTGTTTAAACTCAGATAAGTTTCAGTATTTCCAACAATTGGTATTAGAGCCAGCTTCTTCATTATCAGCCTAACAGCTGGAAGAAGGATTCTTAGGTCATAATGAAGAATTTGGAAATGACAGGAAAAATTTTCTTGTTTGATGGTACAAACTTTGGTTTCTGGAAGAAGAGGATGTCCTACTATTTAATGTCTCTTGGACCTGAAGTATGGGAATATGTTTTGGATGGGTACAAATCTCTTCCCACTCTTCCAAATGATCAAGATGGAAGAAAATACTACATTGAAAATTCCAAAACACTAAATTCCATAACTAGGGGAATCATTGACTCTGAATTCAAAAAATTCATGAACTGTGATTCTGCTAAAACAATGTGAGACAAGCCCATTGCTTTATATGATGGGGACTCCAAAGTTACAAAGGCAAAGCTCCAAACTCATAGAAGGAAATTTGAGAGCCTTAAAATGGATGATGAAGAATATATTGCATCATTCTTTCTTTGAGTGGCTGAAGTCGTTGATTCACTTAGGCTTAGAAGAAAATATTGAAGAAAGCACAATTGCTCAAAAATTTTTGAGATTGCTTCTACAAATATTTGACTCCAACGTAAGTGCCATAGAAGAAATGAAGGATTTTGATACTTTAACAATGGATGAACTTCATGGAATTCACATTTCTTATTAAATGAGAAAAGGGATCCCAAATTCTGAGGAAGCAACATTCAAAGCTTCAGAATTAGCAAAGAAAGCCGCTTGGCCTCAAAGAATAAGGAAAAATCAACACTTACAACTCTTTTGATCCCTTTGCTAAGTATTATCAGATTTTATCATTATGTAATGATTATGGTCATGGTGAACAAAATTGTCCATTCGAAAGAGAAGGATTAAAAAAGGATGAACCCACTGTTAATATATGTGGCCTAGCTCTATATGCTCATAATGATTAAAATCAATGGTTCATGGATAGTGGATGTTCAAGACACATGACAGGTGACTGAAATAAGTTTACCTCATTAACAAAAAGAATGGAAATGTATCTTTTGGGAGTGGATATTCCAAGATTGTTGGAAAAGGGACACTTGCTCTTGTCATTGGAAAGGGAAAAGCCCAAAATGCACTACTGGTGGAAGGCATCAAGCACAATATTTGGAGTGTGAGACAAGTTTGTGACCATGGATAGAAGGTTGTCTTTAGTATGAAAAGTTGCGAGATAAGAAAATCCTCCTCGGGTGAACTTGTAGAAAAAGGAGTAAGAAAACTAGACAATGTATACATTTTGAGCAAAATTCAAGAAGATAAATGCTATATAAGTTGAATAGATAAAAGTTGGTTATTGCACAAGAAATTGGGGCATCTAATCTTTGATAACTTGATTAATATCATAAAAACTAATGCGGCAAGGGACATTCCAAAAATTATCAAGCCAGATCAAGTTGTGTGTAGCCCAAAATAACATGGAAAGAAAACTAGAACCTATTTCAAAACTAAGGAGTTCTCAACAACAAAACCTTTGGACATCATACATGTAGATTTATGTGGAGCAACGAGAACTCTAGCTCTACAAGGAAAAAGAGATTTTGATTTAATTTTTTATGATTATACTATAATTATGTGGGTATACTTTATAAAATTCAAATCTAGGGCATTTTAATGTTTCAAGAATTTTAAAGCTCCAATAGAAAATGAGAAAGAATGAAAGATTAAATTTCTTAGAATAGAGGGAGGAGGAGAATTTACCTCAAAAGAATTTGATGAATTCTATAAAGTGCATGGAAGTAAAAGAGAATCTCTATTGCTAAAACTCCCAAACAAAATGGAGTAGTAGAAATAGGAAACTGAAATGTACAAGAGATGGCAAGAACACTGCTACTAGTAGTTGATTGACAGCCCAAGTTTTGGAGGAAGCAGTTGCGACATCAGTTTATAACTTTAATCAAACTCAACTAAGACCAAATAATGAAAAGACACCATACAAGCTATGGAAAGGGATACCTGATTTAGTAAAGTACTTTAGAATCTTTGGAAGCAAATGTTTTATGAAGATCAATGATGCTTCATAAGGAAAATTTGATTCTCGGGTTGATAAAGCATTGCTGTAAAAATTAACGAAACTCTTCCAGAAAAAATAAATTGAAGTCCATGAAGAAGATCTTATCCTTGAATAATTCAAGGAAGAGCTAGCAAAAGAGGAAAATATTAAGAAAACAAAAAAGAACCATCTCAAACTCCTTCAAAAGTGAAATTCCTCCAAAAACATCACCCAGAAGAATAGATTATTGGAAATGTAGATGAGGGAATACAAACATGAAGAAGCATGACAGGTACACCAAGAAAATAAGATGTTTCTCTCTTATCTATGATAGAATCATAAAATTTTACTCAAGAAAGTAAGGATCCTCATTGGGTAAAATCCATGGAAAAATAAATGTCTCAAATCAAGAAGAATGAAACATGGGAATTGGTACCTCCTCCAAAAGATAAAAATATAATTGGAACCAAATGGATGTTCAAAAACAAAATGAATGAGGATGGAGAAATAATCAGAAATAAGGAATGGCTCATTTGCAAGGGATACTCACAAATTGAAGGAATATAATTTGAAGAAACCTTTGCATTCGTAGCCCGATTGGAAGCCATAAGGATGTTTTTGGAATTGTCCCACTCAAAAGGATTCAAAGTCTATTAAATGGATGTAAAATCAACATTTATAAATGGAGAACTCAAAGAATAAGTCTTCATGGACCAACCGAAAGGGTTTGATCTAGCTGAAGGAAAAGACTTTGTACGTAAGTGAAAAACGACATTATATGGGTTGAAACATGCTACTAGAGCTTGGTATGCTAAATTGGATCACTATCTAAAACAAAAAGGCTTTAGAAAGTGGGTGCCTATAAGTAATCTATATATGAAGTTGGACAAGGATAAATTACTAGTCACTCTAATATATGTTGATGACCTGATTTTGCGAGCAATAATGATAAAATGAGCCATGAATTTGCACAAAACACGTTGAAATTTTTTGGAATTTCAATGATTGGTGAGTTATCATACTTCCTTGGACTACAAGTATCTCAAACCACAACATGCATGTTCATATCTCAAGAAAAATATCATAAAGACATGCTTAAAAGATATGGGATGGATGAATGTGCACCTATGAACACAGCGATGACCACAGATTGGAAATTGAGAAAAGATGATGATTCCCCCTCTGTAGATGCAACTCTTTATAGGTAAATAATTGGAGCTCTCCTATATTTAACTACTACAAGGCCATATATTATGCAAGCAGTAGGAAAGGTGGCGAGATTTTAGCCAACTCCTAAACAATCCCATCTAGTAGTTGTGAAGAGAATTCTCAGATACTTAAAAGGTACTTCTGATTTTGGTCTTTGGTATCCCAAAATCACAACTCTTATAGTGACATCTTACACTGATGCTAATTGTGCTGGAAGCTTGGATGATCGAAAAAGTACCAATAGAAATGCATTCTTCATGGGAGATTGTCTAGTATCTTGGCTCAACAAAAAAACAATCATCTTCTTTCCACAACTGAATCTGAATATATAGTTGTTGTAGATTATTGTACACATATACTATGGATGAAGGAATCATTGAAGGATGTCAACATAGAGAATAATCATCCAATTACCATCTACTGTGACAACACTAGTGCCATTAGTCTCTCAAAGAATCCAGTGATGCACTCAAAGACTAAACATATTGCAATCGAATATCACTTTCTCCGTGAACATGTTGCTGAAAAAAATATCAAGTTAGAATACATCAATACGAAGGAGAAAATTGTAGATAACTTCACAAAACCCCTTCCATGAGAATCTTTTTAACATATTCTCCAAAAGGTGGGGGTCATTTCCCTTGCTTCACATTAAGTAAACACATTCACAAGAGTCAGAGCAACATGATAGGGGGAGTACTTGGGCACCCCATTTTCCATTGATGTCAAAGGGGAAGAGAATGTTGAAATATTTCCATCAATGACAAAGAGGGAGATCGTTGGTCAATGAAATATATCATCGATGAAATATATGCTATCTTGAAGAGCTCTCCTAATGGAAAATTGATGAATGATACACTATGACATATGGTTAGTCACATATCAATGCACTATTACATGATGACATGGATTCCACACTATCATGATGAAATGGATGACATTGATGACTCACATGATGAGGAACTTGGAGACACGCTATGATGAATAACTTGGAGTCACTACAATGACCTCTTATTGTCCCAATCACATTCTACACTAAAAATTTCAAGAACAGTAACAAAGTAAAAGAAATTTGGACACCTTGGAGGCATTCTTTCACAATGAATCCTAGACCATCTTAAAGAGGATTTTTTCATCTTTCTAACAAGCCCTCACTTTCCCTCAAACTCCTAGTGGTTGTAGAGAAATTGTTTTGAATGTTACATATCCTTATTTTTATTGAGCTGGCCTATACTTACACACTCATGTCTGCCTACTCCTTAAAGATATGTTTCTTCATGATTACTAGAAGAAAACTACAAATACAGTGATCCGACTTCATTCTATGCCATCCCTTTTGGTGATCATCATAGGAAATATAACTTCTATTCACAACTCGTGAACAAAGGAGAAAATGAGCATGAAATTTGAAGAAAGAAGATAAGGGAATCCCAGATCCTCTCACACCTCAGTTCACTGTGATTTTCGGGCTAGCTACGGAATATTCTTGAAGCTCGGACTAAACATAAATAAATTCTCAGATTCTCTATGATCAATAGCTTCGGACTGTGTCATTTAAAGTGAAAACAATATCTTGGGTTCTTGGAAGTGGCTCAGATTGGTGCAACAATCTTCTTTTAGTGGCTCAGATCTTCTCATTGGACTGTGTCATCATCATTTTGTTGTTCAGGTCCCTTGTTGTAGCTTTAGATTGTACATAGGCTCAGATCCCTTACTGTAGCTTTGGACTATGTCAAAACAGAGGCTTGGATCCTTTTCTTGGACCCTCTGATAAATTTGAATTATGTAATGTTATTGAACTTTGAAGCGGGTTGGGGTACTATCAACAGAGACTTTCTGTGGCTCAGATAGTGTGATCAACTACAATGGATGGTGGCTCAAATGGTTCAGTTTGTCTGAAGAATTGGAGGAACAATGTTGTGACAAATATTTCACTCGGACTATGGATATCAAGCCTAGATTTGGAGTTGAATTATGAAAGAAACATTAATACTCCCATACCTACAGTGAAGATACAACTACAGTGAATTCTAGTGGTGAAGACCTACATTGGATAGTCAAACACAGTTTTTGGGGCTAATTGAACATGTGAAGAATTGAACGATGAAGAATCTCATCTAAGACGTACAAGTAAGTACATCACTTATTTTATATCAAAAGAAGACTAAAGGATTAGTGTCCTAGGGTTTGGTGCCTCTAGAAATAGGATTGGTGCCTTTAAAAAAAAGGTTGGAGCCTTGGCAAGGATAGGTTTGAATTCCTAGAGGTTGGAACCTCACTAAAGTCCAAGTTGGTGCTTGGAAACAGGTTGGTGCTTGGAAAATTGAAGGGTCGGTGCCCTTAAATCATTATTTTACTCAATTATTTTAAAAGAGGATTGCATTCCTCCCTTGTTCTTAATAAAACTATTATTATTCATTTTTCAGATTATAATTGTGAAGAATCTAACTAGTAAATGTTAGCTCTGCTACATGTTTGAGCATTTTGAGGATCAAGGACATCTTGGTCGTGGTGTTTTCCCTTACATTCTCTTCACTCTTGTTGTCCCTATTTTCCTCCAAAATCCTTTGTAAACCCTAAATATGTTTTTGTTTTATTCCAAAAACCCGCATAAACCCATTTCCCATGCCCCTGGTGCTAAGTCTAAATGCCATATAACCTCGGTACCCTGACTGAGCACCTTTCGCAAGATTTTTTCCCTGTCACATCAATCAATAAACACGTGTGCTAAGCCTCACCCAATTCCTGCCATCCAATCATCCATCTCCCAATCCAATGGTATTCGCAGCTCCTGCTCCTGTAACCTGCATGTTTGTTAGTCCGCGGGGAAAGCAGTTTCCCTGCCATCATGTCAACCATGCATCTCATTCTTATTGCATCGCACCCACCCTATACGTTTACCACCTATTCCCATGAGCGGTGCGATAAAATAGCTTACCACCTCTGTATCCGACTCCCACCTATTAATTTCCCGTTAGCTTCCGCGCCCGTCCACCGTCCGATCGTCCATCTTACAATCTAACGCCCATGTTTCTCCATTCACATATCTCCCGATAGCCTCCATAAACTAATCTCCGCCATCCATCTTTGTGATCCAATGGCCAATTCCCATTTTGCATCCTTCTCGACTATTCACATCCTCAACCATTTTTTATCCCGAAGGAAGAAGGTGGCCAGCTACCTGTACCTAGAACAATTAATCTTCAACAACTGCATTCAAGAGGCAGAGTGACCAGGAACAAAAGGACATTCCTTGAGCAGTTCACAACATTTATCAGTTATGGATCATTCTTCCATAGGACATTCTACCTACTCAAGAAGGACAACCAAGTACCAAAAATGTCAAATGTATTCATTCAAGCATAAGATTGTAGCAAAGATTTTTATCAAATAGTTAATGTGGTTGGTGGTCCATTATGAACCCTCCATGCATAGGATAGAAGATATTTTTATAATCAACCTCTATATATATCCAGAAGGGAGAATGTCATAGGTTGATGAATGATATTTTTTTGTAAGCTTCAACTTCTGGAGACTGTAACTACTGTGATACCTGCAACATCTGGTCTTCATTTTCAGCTAATGCAAGCTTCTTTTGTTGTCAATTGCTCACTTTCCACTTCTTCTTCTTTGTTCTAGGCTGTTCCTATTATGCATGTTTCATTTGCTCTTGATGTTTGGCATTAGAGGGGCTATCACCCCACCTCTGTGTTAAAATCTAGTTAGTAATATTGAAGGTGTATGCAGGTTTTTGTTGTTTTAATGTCAGAGAGCTATCATCTTGTCTTTGCATTAGATAATAGATTGACAGACCTCTTTACTAGTTGCAGCGGGCCATCACATGGTCTTGTGTATCTGCTGGTGTGGTCAGTCTTCTCCCTTTCCACTAAATCCTCTAACTGTGAGTAATTGGTGGTCTAAAGCCTTGTAGTCTAGGGGTGTTCACCCAAGTCTAGGGTTAAGCATAGTAGAAGTGGTTATCTAGCTTGAATATGCAGCATTTCTTTCATTCATCCACCATATTTCCAACATTTTTGTTGAATTTGTAATGTTCCCGAGCATCTCTGATATACAACCTAGGAAAGTTTCTTGGGGTGATAACAGTAAAAATAACAATTGAAAATAAACACTAATTCACCCCCCTCTCAGTATTTCCAACAGATGCACATCTCTTTAGAGAAGAGAAAGAATAATTTTTCAATTATCAAAGAATGGATCAAGGAATCCCATGAATGGTATGACACAATATGGGATTTAATACTTATCTAGGAAGTATTAAAAATTGGTAAAGAGTAAATCCATAGAAGTTGGTCAAAATTTTTAAATTTGAGAAAAAACGTGTTATTGTTTTTTAAACCATTGTTTCAGACTTTCCCTATGAGTCCATCATCAGTGAAATTGTAGTTTAAAATTGAAAAGTAAGAGCATGAATAATTTGAGAAATTAATAATTACTTGAGGAGAATTTAGGTTCATGTCGGCTTATCCTGATGGTTAATTTAATTTTGGTTCATGTTAGCTTATCATGATGGTTAATTTAATTTTGGTTGATAATTAAATAATTATCAACCAAAATTAGATTAACCATCATGATAAGTCGACATAAACAAAAATATCCCTCAAATAACTATAGATTTCTCAAATTATTCATGCTCTTTCTTCTTAATTGTAAACTACAATTTCTGTGATGATGGACTCACCAGGAAAGTCTAAAACGTTGGTTTAAAAATAGTCACAAGTATTAAAAAAAATTCACCACTTGTTATATGGATTCAAGGTGTGAATGATAACAAGCAAGCTAGCAACCAGCAAATCCTACAAATTTCAAGATGGAGTAATTAAAAAATATTTTCAAACACCATATGAATGCATGAAATCGATCTTGATATTTTAATCGAAATATATAAGAAAAAGGGTTATATTCTAAGAATAATTGGTCAATATCATATTAGTCTAGAAAGTAATAATTACATACACTTGCCTCAGATTTCAGGTCTATACAACAAGTGGTCAAAATATTTCAAGGATAAGAATGAAATGGAAGATCCCTTGAGGACAGAACATGATTCAAATCATATAGAATAATAGATGCAAGAATACTAGCAATGGATCAACAAAGAAAATAAACAATGAAAGGAGACAACAGGGAATTAACTTGCACTTAATGTGCAGGAAAATATTCTTCCCAATCCAAAATATTTTCTTATTTTTAAAAGGTTAGAAAAATATATATTTTTATCTTTTGTAATTTATACAACTCTCTTCATTGGAGAAGGGGTTGTGTTGATGGTGCTAGAACCTACCAACATACAGGGAATCTCCCCAATATCAAGTCCCAATTAAGCCTCAAACCATTTGGTGTAGGAGTCCCATTTGGAAATATGGCCCGAGTGCCATTAACTTAAATATTTTCCTTAGCATACGTAATTAGCATGAGAGAGTAGCACTCATGTTCTTTTGAATGAGCAAGAGAATGTTCCTTGTGATCCTCTAGGCATGTTAGTAAGACACCATTATGATGCTTCTAAAAATCACTGTGTGAATGAGTTGATAAGATAGAGCTTTAAGGTGAATTTCCCTTTTTTTTGTTCGATAATGTGCGGGAAAGATGCTATGCTCTAAGTATTTCCATATATATAAATACCATGGTGTTTTCGAGCTTGTCTCAGGAGCTTGTTCAACATTATACATATCTATTTCCTGCTCCCATCTTGAAAGGTCTTGCTCTGAGACATCTTCATCTTCTGCTACAAGTTGACATATGCAATGACCCTTAATAATATGAACTAGATTGAACTCCAAATCATATTTTTCCAAACAGGTCATCCAATTTTCCCTCTTCTCACATAGTTCCTATTGAACAAGGGTGTTCTAACCACTAGATGAGGCAATCATGTGAGCTTTGAGGAGATAGGGTCATAAATTCTTAACTACATTATATACAACATAAGCATGTATATCAATGGAAGGGTGATGAAGTTCTGACCCCTGTAAGCCAACACTCATGAAATAAATAGGTCATCATTTACATCAACATCCTTTTGCTTCAATACGGTTGTAATAGATGAATCTAAAGTGAAAGTGTACAACAAGAAATACTTGTGATAATCAGGAATAAATAAATGCAGGTGCATCAACATTATCCTGTTTGATACAAGAAAAAGCATCATTCGCCCTTTTATCCCATTTATAGATTGAATATTTCCTTA
Source organism: Pinus taeda (assembly GCA_000404065.3). Classification (NCBI taxonomy): domain Eukaryota; kingdom Viridiplantae; phylum Streptophyta; class Pinopsida; order Pinales; family Pinaceae; genus Pinus; species Pinus taeda. Next base: position 224,124 of record APFE031436672.1, on the reverse strand, counting down.
TCATCTCTTGCAATGGTTCAATTGTACGAGCATAGTTAGAGATGAACTTACGTAGGAAACCAATCTTCCCCAAGAAATATTGCATAGCATTCCTGTTTAATAGGAATGGGATTTAAGCTATATGTTTTACCTTTTCTTGATCAACTTTGATTCTTCTCTTGGCAATGATATGTCCTAAGTGAGTGCCTTATAACACACCAACTATTCTTTCCTTTGGATTGAGAGAGATCACATACTTGCAACACTACTCAAATATTTTTTGTAGATGACACACATGGTCTAATCTTATTTTAAAGAATACAATTACATCACCCAAATAAACTACCACCCTTTGGCCAATCATGCCATGGAAAGCAATGTCCATTATTCTTTGAAATGTAGCACCAATGTCAATAAGTCTAAATGACATGTGCTTAAAGGTGAAAGTTCCCCACTTGGTCCTGAAAGAGGTTTTGAGGTAGTCTCGTTATCCCACTAGCACCAGGTTGTATGCAAAGAAACCATTTAATAGCAAGAACATTTCAGACCCATATACTATTTGGAGAATTTGTTCCATGGATGACATTGGATAACTTTCTTTGTATAATTCTCGATTGAGATTTTGAAAGTCGACATATAACCTTATTTCACCAAACTTCTTCCTGACAGAGACCAAATTTGAAACCCAAGTAGAATGCTTGGCCTTAAATATGATCCGAGCATCCAACACCTTCCTGAATTTCTTCTAGATTAGGGGCTTAAGTATTGGATTAACTTTCCTTAGATTTTGTTGAAATGGCTTCACCCCTCCTTTAATGGGAATGATGTGTTGGATAATATGAGTGTCATATGCCTTTAAATCATTGTAAGTCCACGCTTTTCATTCTTTTGGAGAACAAAATGTACCAAGGTTTAGATTTTTTAGGTCATCTTGAGTTCCCAAATTCACTTGTTCATATGCAAACTTTGATTTCTAATTCTAGCTATTAATTGGTCCCCTTGACCATTTTTGTAGGTCATATAATATTTCCAGGGACACTACACCTTTAGGCATAGTATTTCCTCCCATTGCATCAACTGCTTCTTGCAAATCCTTGTCATGCTCATATTATTTGAAGGCCGCATCTTTGAACATGTCCACATTAGCCATAAAATGCAGTATTTGTTGGTGGTCATTGAAATCATAAAAAATTATTTACGTTATTAGGAAAAAATGGCTTCTATATAATTTCTATAGAAAAACCATTTTCAAATGCAACATTTTAGCAGCTACATTAGCTACTGTGTCTACAGTGGAATTTCTAATTCCAGGAACAAAATAATATTAAAAGCTTTAAAATAAGTAATAAGTCACCATACCTCATGCTGATAGTTTTTTAAACTTGGTGAAACACAGTGGATAGTGTTATGTACCTAGTGAGTAATCACTTCTAAGTCATCAATTTCCTTGAGCAGATCTACCTTCAAGTCAATGGATTTATTTAATTCAAGAACAAGTGCTTCGTATTTAGTAGTATTTTTTGTGCACTCAAACTCAAATTGAAATGATAGGATGCACTTCTTTTTATGTGGGTCTATGAGAATGTAACCATCTCCAAAGATATCCTATGTTTTTAAACCATCAAAGTACAAAGTCCAAATATTATCAGCTACTAAGCTAGTTCATATACTATTATTACTATGTACATCTATGTTAAAAGATTAATTAACAGTATTTGGATTACAAGGAAGGAGATCCAACTGTGTATCTGATGGGACAAGTGATGGTTGTGCTTGATAACACCCATGATCAATTTCCAAGAAACAATTTCCAAAGATTACATCTACAATGCCAATAGGCTCATTATGACCCTTAAGTGGTGTCACTATATATTTCATGTAGGACTCACTTTCCACTCGAATATGGTTGTTTATTCCCTTTTATGGAAGCCATAAGTGTGGCCAATCCATTGCAAATACCCTTGTAATTTACTAGACTAGTCTCTACTTAAGCATAAGCCACATGCTTAATGGATGTCCACAATCACAATGTTTATGTATTGGTGTACCCTGTGGTATGATGAAAAATATATAATAGCATTCTTGAGTTCACCAATGGCCTAGACAAGTGATCTACCTAGTTGAATGATTTGTGAATCATCTTTATCCCATTTAGCACTAGTTTTCTTAGCGACGGATAATGGCATTACACTAAAAAATGCACATGAATCAACCAAACAGTTATGGACGTTGTAATTAAAGATTTCAAAAGTTAATAAAAATGGGGGGTAGAGAGTGTTAGTATCTAAATTTACAACATTAACCACATATTTGAGAGTTCCAAGAGACTTACTAGACATTGTTTGAGAAGTAGAAGCTTTGTCACCTTACGAAGGTTGTAGAAGGCTTGGACAAGCATCTCATGTTGGCCTATTATCATTGCAAGATCATAGATCAAAATGTTAGCATTGGCTATTTTCATGTTCTCACTGTTATTTTAATTTATGATTTAATTTGGAACAAGAAGTATTGTAGTGTTTGGAGGTGTACCTCCTTTTGAAACTTCCGAAGTGATAGATTTGTTTTTACTGCTAGTGGAAGTGTTCTTCGAAGCAGTAGCATTTTGAGACTTGTTTTGTGCATTCTGAGCAGGATTGGAAGATGGTGAGATCCTTCTTATCAATTACTTCTTCATCTCTTGCCTTGTCAATTATTGTTCATAAACAGGCCCTTTACTTCTCAAATTATAATGACCAATTGGTTTCTGGAGGGGCTTCACTTTGACGCAATCCTTCAACACTTTTCTTGTCAATTTTGGGAATGAAATCAAAAGAATTAATTGAGTGTCCAATTCATGTACTTTATATAGTTGTGGTAGGCTCATTTTTTTCCTTTTCTTGCTCATATTGTTCATTTTCTAGTAATGTATCAAAAATATGGGTTTCCAAAGTGGTAATGTTGGTTCCATTGTGGGAAATTTTTCTTTGAATGTCATTCCTGATGGAAGGAGAAGAAATGTCCATGCCAATGCTTTCAAAATTCAACACAATATTTGAGTTCTAGGAAGATCTAGCTGGTTGGTTATTTTTATTCCTTTTGAATAATAAGGACTTAGGGGGATTTCTACTAGTAGAGGCCTCACTTGAATTTCCCTTTAATTCTGAGACTTCATTAGTGACTAGATTTAAATATTTAGCCAAGCTTTCAATATCAAAAAAATATTTTTCTTTATAATTATTTGAAGAGGCTTGAGAGTTCTTGCCAATATCCTTGGAGTCTTTAGATTCTTCATCATCAATAATAGCTCCAATGGCATGTAGGTCTTTCTCCCCAATGATTCCCTCTACAAATTTTAAAGCCGATGTCTCCTTTGCATCTCCCTTAACAAATACATAAATGTTTCGTGTCAAAGTAGTTGTATAATAGTATATAGTAATAGAATCATGAGGCTGCATGTTTAGAGGAAACTTATTTAATATACGGTTAAAATTTTGATTGAAATATTTGACTTTCTCATATCCCCCATATTAATATTTCCGAGCTCCTTTAGCAACAGGGAATGAGTTTCATAGTCTCCAAATTTCTACAAAAATAATTTCTTAAGCTCCCTCCAACCATGGATTGAACTAATAGGCAGACTATGATACCATATTGCTTCTCTACCTTCTAGAGTGAAAGGAAAGAGCCTACAAGCAACATCATCATACCATATCTCTAACATTCATAGATGCATGTAGAAATCATCAAGATGGTTCTAACTTAGCCTTCTTGTCAAGATCAAACTTTGATATCACACTCTCTGAATGTTTAGGCATTATATGAAGATTATATAGAAGAGAAAGTGGCCCTTGGGCCATCCAATCCAGGTCATGATCAACCATGTCTTCGTCTCCTTGTTCCTCCTCCTTTTCTAAATCTCATTATCCTTCTCCTCCACTATTCAATCCTTTGTTAAACTCAGAATCAGTCGTCGATTGTTCTTCGTCATAAAGAACAAGATATTCCTTGTACTCTTTGTTAATAGCTAGTAGCATCTCTTGCTGGACTATGTCTTCTAAAGACTCTGCTAATTCCTCAAGAGTGGAAAAAACCAAATCTTATACCGATGTAACCAATACACTAATAAGAGTTGTTTCTTTCTTATTGGGGTGATGAGGAATATTATGAGCAATGGGAAGTAAACCAATATCTTTTGCAAAAGGATAGGTAATAGGCCGAATTTACCAGAGTTGATCGTAGGTAACTTTGTAGGATAACTGTGGAACCAGCTAAGAAGACCCTTCTATCCCAGGAATAGGATTTGGGATTGAACTTGGGATATTACCACCTTTTTGAGATGATGAATGGTTGGGATGTGATGAGTTATCAAGCATAAAATATTGGTTTCCCTCCTTCTAGCAGCAAAATGTTTATGGTGTTCAAACTCGCCAACATGTAAGGGATCTCCCTAACATGAGGTCTCAATTAGATCTCATACCATTTGGTGTAGGAGTCCCATTCAGGAATATGACCCAACTACCATTAACTTAAATATTTTCCTTAGCTTAAACAATTAGCATGAGAGAGTAGCGCACATGTTCTTTTGAATGAGAATAGAGTGTTCCTTCTAAACAAATTTATTGTAAATGTATCGAGGTTCTTTCACAACAAGGGAGAAAAGTGAGTCTCTAAAATAAAAGTAGTATTACTAATCTAGTAAAGATGCACACACATAAACAAGCAATAACTGTTGGACATCAAGCGAAATAGTACACATAGATGTTGCAATCATTAAAATCATTACAACAAATTTCCAACAACCGGAGCACCAAATTCATCAAAATAGTTCAATTAATTTAGTACATGTGAAAGACAAAATAAACCACAAAAATTAGAAGGACAGTCTCAAAACATCCACGATCCATGCATGAAAATGTGTTGGCCAAATGGATTCAATTATTAAGCAAAAGTTCCACAATACATGAGTACAAAGAACATCACTAGATCCAATAGTGGAGTATTAGAGCCACTACATGCTTCCCAAAAGTACTATCTCTATCTCTCTAATGCCTTATGGGAGAATCCAAGGTGAAAATACCCTTGCTTGAGAAATGAGGCTTGTTTTATAACTAGAGGCATGACCTTTCATATCCGCATGACTCTTGAGTTTCTCATATGAATTTTCAACTTCTAATGACCTTTAAACTTATGTACAACCCTTGGACTTCTTAATGATTTTTGGAATTACATGTGGCTCTTTTGTCCATACATGAATCTTGAACTACCACTTCTTTATATTTACAATAATTACATAATTACATCATGATTTAGACATCACGATGGGTGGACTCATCGTGACTAAAGACATGGCCTTTATTGAAAGGTAATAATGCTTCCACTTGTATCTTCAATCTTGCGTGCAACTTCCATGTTGATTATTCCTTTACCATCCAAAGGTTCTTTGATCACATGGAATCTTTGGATTGCTTCAATCATCACGATTCCAATGTTTTTCATCTGGTTGCTTCATATGTTATTTGTCCTTGATTATTTTCTTTTACATATCTCTTCATGCATCCTCTCCATGTTGTTATATAATACTTGTAGCTAATACCATTCATGGGAAGAAAAAATCAGTCTAAAAAAATATCTTAGTCTAACATGTTTCATGTAAATATTATGTTCGCGGTTTAATAGTGCGCTTAGGAAGAACAATGGAACCTTGTTGACACAAGCCACACTACCAAGGAAGAAGGACTAAGTGTTTGAGGCTTGGGGATCTGTTTTGCACTGAAAAAGGAAGAAGGGGCTTGATGGAGGGTGTAGGGCACAAGTATGAATGATGAATCAAGGCCATTGAGGCTTGTTTTGCACCATATGCTCAAGTGAAACTTGAGGACTTGGTGGAGGGTGTAGGGTGCATCCTGAACAAGGAAGGAGTGCCCAACTGAATAATAATGATGCACTAATATGTGGGGTGGGTGAGGGGTACACTGTTGAATGTTAAAGGGGGATCCTTAATCACTATTGGTGCGCCATGCGCCCTGCTCAGAGGAATGCTTGTTTTAAGGGCATAGTCCGTGAAGGGGAGGAGAGAATGTTGCTTCAAGGTGTGTTATGCGCTCTTGGAGGGATTATGGTGCACTCTTAATAGGTAATAGGTCTCGACAAAGGCTTAAGAGTGTGTCATGAATTTTATTTGCCTTAACGAGCCAACCTTGAGAAATAATTTCTTTTGTCTAATTCTAGAAAGTTAGGGAAAGGGAAGCACTCTGAGTTTAGAGAAAAATCAAGTATGAAACATAGAAAATCATAAAAAAAACTTAGACATGATAAAATAATGAGAAATATACATTAAAATGTCAATTTAAAAACACTCCCAAAGTACAAATGACTAAGTGTGTGCGACTGCGACCATAAGTGTCATTTTACAACAAATAAAGGTATTATAACCATGAAGTGCACTAGATATGTTCTAAACAATGTGACAATACCTAACATATGAAATGACTTGAAGATAAACTTGACAACCAAAGAGACACTCAATATAATAGTTTGGTAGGCTCCAAACGTTGGATGTAGTGAAGTTTTGGAGGGTGTTGTAGAGGCAACAATATATTAGAAACTATTTTACCCTAATTAAGATTGACATTTTCGATCAAAAGTTGAGATTATTTTTTGATGACCTAGGAGTCATTTAACGAATTTATCTATGCATGGAATAATGCATGTAATATAATTTTCTTATATGCATCTTTGTTTTCCATTGACATGATCTTTTATTCATTGAGTTACTTCTCGTGATTGAGTATTGGAATGGATTTGTATTTTCTTTAAAACAATATATGCAGATGTTTTATTTGAGTTATTTTAAGATTAATAATAAGATTTTATATATATTCATATTTTTAAATCTAACCTATTAGTGCTCAGACTTGCTCTCACTTTTGAGATAGTCTAAATTTCTACAAACTAGATTAAGATTGCAAGCAAACAAACCTAAAAAAGCAACACAAAATATAATTTGGTAATCTCTCTCACTAGAGCACACAATTATCAGGTCGTTGACTGAGCCCACATATATCAGTAAAAAGGATACTACCCGAAACAACTGTAGATCTCTTATAGGCTTGCATTTGGCTGGGATCTTCTTTGCTTCTGTTGATCAAGAAATCCCCCATTAAAAACCAACAATTGGATATAATTAGGTAAAATTATTATTAAATATTTAGAATAATTATATTAGATTAGTGTTAGGTCATTTATTTTCATTTTCTTAATTAGTTTTAATCACTTTCTTAGGTTAGATTAGTACAAGAAATCATGCCTATGTTCTAGTTAGTATCACCATACCAAACAAATAGGGCTCTAATTAGGACCTCCATTGGGTGATATCTCCCTTGTTAGAGGTGGAATTTTTCTGCTTATCGACACGGATTAAACAAGACATGCATTCCATTTCCTTGTAAAAATATCATTGAGGGTCAAGAAGAAGAAAACTTGTTCTTAAATTGGATAGGTGTGGGTGAATTTTGGAATCCCAACGATCACCATTTTAGACATAGACACAAGATTTCTCAGTTAATTTTGGATTACATTATGGGAAAAGATAGACACAACGTTGAGGAGGTCAACAACATTCCATCCATAGATAGATGGGAAAATTGAAGTAGTCAATAGGACTTTGGTGCAGTTTCTTAAGGTTATAATTAGAAGCATTCAGAGGCTTAGGATGGAAATATAGTATATATACAACACTCTTATAATAAAGTAGCTCGCATTTATATTAATATGTAATGTACCTCTTATAAACCTCCATTTCAACAATTTATATATATGTGTGTGGATATTGTAAAATTCACGTACCTATATATATACTCTTTCCATTTTATTTAGATTCTTCTAATTCTCTTAAATGTTTAAAAATCATTAATAGAAACTTTTACCATCACTATGTAAGGAATTTTCATATTTCTACCTTCCATAGAATCACAACATTGTCATGTAAGACTAGAGAATTTGTTAATATTTCTTCTCTAGTCATTTAATTTCTCCTTAATGTGTTTGACGATGTAAAAATTATACAATTATTTGAAATCATGTATATCACATTTTTTGATTTCTTGTTGTTAATCTCTAACCTTCTTTACCTTAAAAATGGTTTGGACTTATTGTAAAGCATATGGTTTATATCTCACCATTGGTTTCGATATATATATATATATATATAGAGATTTTCGAATTATGATGAAAATATTATTGCTTAAACATTCCAAAGGGTTTTCCATACATAGTTATGGGTACTTACATCACTCTCATAGTCCTTTCAAACCATAATTATAATCATACACTTATTGCCTATGATCGAAACCCATACACTTATTAATTTGTTTGAACACATCAATGAAACCATACAAAGTATTATGACCTAAGTTGGTGATATGAAAGTGGTATTATTTAAGAGTTATAATATAATATTTTGGAGTTTGATATGTAACGTAATACTTTGGCATTTGATATATTTTATAATGGCATGCACCATTTAGATGACTCCTTCTGGAATGTTCTATGTATATGTGTGTCGACATAGAATAACTCCACATCAAGTCATTTTTTACATAACACATCAATGGTGATAACCTTGCCTCTCCAAATCAATGGTTATGGTGAGTTTAGGGTTTTTAAATGTTACGTAGTCTATTCACACAAAAATATTGGTTCATTTGAAACACTTACAATGTTCTGAGGATGGATTCTTGGCCACCTTTTGTTATCTATGTATTCCATTTTGACATGAAAGGATATCATTGATGGCATTTCTGGCCTTAGTAAAACCACTGAGTTCTTCGAAATGATGACCAATCGTTGAGTTCAAATTTATGCAAAATTTGCAAGTGTTAAAGCCATTTATACCAGTCCTTTTTTCAGTGAATATCGTTTATCAGTTATGTTGTTTTAAGTCTCATAATGTGGTTTAATGTATCCCCTTGGATTTCTATAGTTATTATTAATAAACGTTGGAGAAAGGGCTTACACTATTGATTAAACTTAGTTTAACATGTGGCTTGCTAGCTTCCATGGACTGACGACCTCAGGTAACTCGTATTCTAAATCTTTAAGATGGCCATTAATCATTATTTTGTCTCCCTGTTTTGTAATAGTCACTGTATGAAGCCTTTCGAGAGTGTAGTTCTTTGAAAAGGTTTTATTGTTCTTGTTCTTGTAGGGAGAAATGGAAATTTTACGGTTTTGATAATCCTGGCCTTTGCTCTTCTTCTCCTTTCATACATCGACTAGAGTTTTGAGTTGTGTTTTAAATTTAAAAGTTGTTCAACTATGATTTTGTTAGATTTTGGGCTTTTTCTTCACACCCTAAGTATTAACTCGTAATAGTGGTTACATCTTTTCATCCATCATTGTGTATTGTAATGTGGGGATAATTTCTCGTCAGTTTCCTTTGCAGTTAATTTTAAAGGTTAAATGCTATAGTTTGCAGCATGTTTTTTTATAGTACAACAGTGGAATGATATGATGTTAAATGTATTCAACTTATTTATTGTAGGAGAGGGGATTTTCTTTATTTGTAATTATTCCTATAGTTTTTATATCCAACTTTATCTATTTGAGTTGAAATTCTATATTTACTATTTTACAGTAGATTCCAATCCACTAATAACTTCAACACATTTACAATTTGTAGGTGACACTACTGTTGTCCCTTAAACATTTATTTATTTTCTATTCATCATACTCATTTATTTATTTTTTGTATAGGTAAAGGAGAACAAATGAACTGCCTAGATTTGTTCACAAGTAAATTCCTTTAAAATAGGAATGCATCCTCATCTCTCTTTCCCTTTGTAAGATTGAATTCCCAACTAGATGTATAATTACTAAATTTTTAGTCTTACATGGTTGTATTTCAAGTTTTGTTTCCCACTCCTAGTTAAGATATTTTTCTTGGATGTGTCCAGAGTATTGGACATCCCCAAATCATACAAAATTTATTCATTTTCCAGATTAAACATCTTGATCCTGGTTCCTCAGTATGTGCTTCCCATGCCATTCTCCTTGGCTCTATTAAGTGTTTATTAAATTATAAATAGTTTTCTTCCTAACTATACGTTCTTTGAAGGAATAAGACTTCTTTATTGAACATAGACTTTTTCCTACATGTATATTTTCTTTTCCTTAAGGGTTATTATCAACTCTTGATTGCATCTTTCTGAACAATATATGAGTTTTAATTCAGTTTTTATTTAAGTAACTTTAAGATACTAATTATGAATTTCTATCATACTATGTAATCACACAATTCTTCACTCTAGATTAAATGCTCTCGTTTTTTGTTTTTTTTTGTTTTTGTGAACACAGAACTTCTCTAAGTGCTAATCTTTGTATTTTCTAAAAGAGAATATTACTCTTTTTCTTTCTATTATTTTCAGACTAATGAGTTTATTCGAGATATGCTTCTTACTAGTATACAATTTCTTCATTGTGTGCAATTATATTTGTATACTTCTATAAATTCAATTATAAATGAGCTTATGTAACATACATATTATTTTTTCTTCCATAGTTAAAATATGAAAATAAACACATAATTAGTTTTTTATGTTTTTTCCTCTTTAAATACAAAATTCAGAGCTTCATAAAAGAAAATATAACTAGCTCATTTTATTTACTTACTTCAAAATTTACAGTTAAACATAGTTAAACACCTAACCAGATATTCTTTTCTTTTCCATTATATCAAGTCTGAGAAAAACAAAATAGAATCAAATCATTTCGTTTATCAAAAATGAAAGTTATATGTAGAGATACCCACTTGAAATATTTATCTGAAAATTAATATTTAAGTATTAAGCTCCTCCAAACCTTGATAGTGCAAAATAGCTAGTATCTCCCTCGGCATAATAGGCCTGCAAATTTCTTCCTATCAATCTTTTGTTGCTTTTCTTCAATCTCTTATTCCTTTTAGAATGATTCAAAAGAAAGTAGACAAAATACTTTTATCAATTTCCCATCTACAACTCTTTTGGTGGTTAATAATTACCTCCACCTCACCAATAGGTACATTATTATCTCATTAATGAGTTCTTTTTCCCACTCATGAAAACAACTCCATGTCTTATAGGGAACAATTAATTAGTTAATAACAAAATTCTTCAATTAAATATAATCATCCAGATTAGATAACTAGGACTTGTTGATGGGTGATAAATATTCCACAATAATTTGTAGCCACATCTCTTTCAACCATTCAATGTACTCAAAAATTAATTTTCCAGACATTTTTTAATTACAAAATTAAAGCATCATAATTACAAATTTACAATTAATTATTCTGAGTAATAAATTACTTATAATTAAAATCTTCAATTGTATTTTAGAGCAACATACTTAATAGGAAACACACATATGCACATTTAGTTACATAGAATATCAAGCCAAGAGATATCACATCCTCCCCCACATCGTGGTGTCCTGAGTAGTTCCTTTATGGAATACATTCTAGTTTATCAAAACAAACATGCATATGCTTCTTTAAAATCATCCTCTAAATGCCATGTTGCTTCTTCCATACTGAAATGCTTCCATTGAACTTTCAGTTGTGTGATATCTCTACTCCAAAGTGTGACTACCCTCTAGTCTAGAATACCCACTGGTTTTAATAGGAACTGCCCCTATGGTTCCACATGTACGACATTCCAATAAATGATGTGAGTTGGATCATGTACATACTTCTTTAGTAAAGACACGCGAAATTTTTGTGAACTTTTTTATTTTTTGGAAGGGCAAGCTAATAAGCAACAGGTCTAATTCTGGCTAAAACTTCAAAAGGTCCACAATATCTAGGTGATAATTAGCAAAAATTCCAAGTCTAAGAGTTCTTTTCTTGGACTTCACTTTCAACTACACATGTTGTCCCACAATGAATTCTTTTGGTAGTCTTTTCAAATTTGCATAGCTCTTTTGATGGTCTTGTGTTGTCTTCAAATTTTTTCTAACATTTTTAACCACTTCTTCCATCTCATTTAACATGTATGGCCCCAACACTAACTGGTATTTAGGATGGTCCCAACTCATAGGTACTTTTCATTTTCTACCATAAATTACTTCAAAGGGACTCATCTTTAAAGAAGTTTGGTACACATTGCTATAAGAAAAATCAACTAGGTGTAGGTAATCTTCCCACTTGGTTGGTTTTTCCTTAACATACATTCTTAACATGTCCTCTAAGATATATTTAGTTCTATCTATTTTCCCATCATCTTGACGGTGATGAGTTGTACTGAAATTTATCTTTGTTCTCATTCCTTCAAATAGCCCCTTCCAAACTTTTGAAGTAAATTTGGCATCAGAATTTGAAATTATGATTTTGGGCATATCATCAAGTGTGAATATTTCTTTCATAAATATTTTTGGTATGTTGATAACTTTGAAAGTAGACTTAATAGGAATAAAGTTTGCAACCTTACTAAGCTTATCTAAGACTACCATTAATTAATCATGTTTCCTGGTTCTTGGCAAACCAATAATGAAATCCATGGATATGGTTTCCCATTTCCATTATGGAATGGGCAATGGTTGTAGTGAACCTCCTAGATGTTGGTGGATTCCTTTACTTGTTGACATTCCAAACATATAGCCATGTACTATGCTTCTTGGACTTCATGTTCGGCTAATAATAAACTTTCCATAACACAATTATCATCCATTGATACCTAGGGTGTCCAACTGGGGGCTCTTATGTAGTTTATCTAACATAAAAAAAATTAGTTCTAGGTCATTTGGTAGGTAAATTCATCCTTTAAATAACAATAGATCTACAATATTATTGAAACACCAGTCACATTTTCACTCAATTATTTAGTGTTCTAGAACTTCCTTTTGATATTCAGATACTCTTCATCAAATTTTATTGTTTTTTTTATCATTTTAATAAATTCAATTTTCCAATTAGTTGTTGAAAGTGTACAAATCTGATGTATTTTTTTCTTAAGGCATCAACAATTTTTTTTCCTTCCCTTTAATATGTATGATCTCAAAATCATACTCACTAATAAATCCTAACCATCTAGCTTGTCTAACATTTAGATTAGCTTAATAAACAATACATTTAAGACTACCATTATCAATCCTCAGTTGAAACTTTCTTTCAATCAAGTAATGTATCAACATTTTTAAGGCATGTATTATGATTTCCAATTCTAAATCGTGTATCATCTAATTTCTTTTCATGAGACTTGATCTTTTTAGACTCATAATTACATGACCATCTTGCACCAAAACAGCTCCCAAAACCTCTTTGCAACCATCAATGCACACAACTAACTCTCTATTTGGATCAACTAGTTTTAGGATAGGAGTTGTAGTTAATAGCTACTTAAGCTTCTCAAAATTGTCTTGACACTTTTGATTCCATTCAAATTTTATCCCCTTCTTCTATAAATAAGTAATACTATAAGAAAACTTAGAAAAAAATATATAAACATTTTGTATTAACTTGTCGTACTTGTAAATGACGTAACACCAACTACATATTTAGGCATTGACCACTCCACAATAGCTTTAATCTTTTCTAGATCCACAATAATCCCTTCTTTTGATGCTACATTCCCCAAATATTGAATTTCTTCTTGATAGAATGAACATTTTCTAAACCTAGCATGCAACTCAAATCTCTGTGTGTTTGAAGAATGATTTGAAAATGTTAATCATGTTCTTTTTTACTCTTAGAGTAAACTAAAATATCATCTATAAATACTATGACAAATTTGTCAAGAAAAGGCTCAACACATTATTCATCAAGCATATGAAATTTTTTGGTTCATTGGTCAATCCAAATGGAAACACTACAAATTCATAGTGTCCATATCTTGTTCTAAATCATGTCTTGCATATATCTTCATCCTTGATCCTTATTTAATGATATCTTGAAATCAATTTTTGAAAATATTTATGCTCCTTGAACTTGATCAAAGAAATCATTAATCTGGGGTAGAGGATATTTGTTTTTAATTATCATTTTATTTAGTTGTCTATAACCAATACAAAAACTCATTGTCCCATACCTTTTTTCGACAAACAACATTGGTGCTCCCCACAGAGACACACTAGGCACTATGTACTTTTTATCCAACAAATCTTGTAATTGAATAGTCAATTCCATCAATTCAATAATACTAATCCTATAGGAAGCTTTAGACATTAGAAAAACTCTACGAATGATATCAAATATAGTGAAATGTATATCTCTTCTTGGAGGCAGTTTCGCTATCTCCTTCAAAAAAAACATCTCTGAATTGTTGTAAAATTGGATAGTCTTCTAAAGATGGTTTTTGTTTATTTTTAGCTAAGTTTTAAATATGTACAAAAAATATTTGGTAGCCTTTGTGAGCACATTTATTTAGTTTTTATAAAGAAAACTTCCTCACGAAAACAACTCTTGGAACTCCTCTAACTATGTAGTCTTTTCCCTCATCATTAGAATAAGTAAAGGATTTATCTAGGCAATTTATATTCACTTTATGGGACTCTAAGCAGTCCATCCCAATTAGCACATCATAAGACCCTAGAGTTAAAAAATTTAAGTTCACTTGTGTGTTCATTCAATTTAAATTTACTAAATAGTTTTTGTTGATTTTAGTTACTTTTCTTTTGGTTCATGTGGCTAGTTGTACTAAGAAAGATTTGCTTTGTTTTTCCTTTTTAAGTTCACACCTTTCAATTGTAGTAGGGGAAATGTAACTTAAATTAGATCCAAGATATATTACTACTTAAACTTTATATTCAAAAATTGTACCTTGGACTTCCACTATTTTTTATTATTGGTAAGCTTGTCTTCCATCTAATGGTGCATTGATCCTTGGAATGCTACAAGCATTGCCATTCACAGTTGAAGCTTCTTGCATATTATTCAATATCCCCCTTTTGTTCACTATATTTTCTAGACACTATCCATAAGTGATTTTCATTGGATCCCCAACATTTAATTGGAGACATGTTTACTTCTACAACATTTTTATTCCCCATTCCAGCTCCCTGCCCAATTTTCTATCCAAAACGCCTTGGTAAATTCACACTTATGCTATAGTTTCCTCCTCGATTACTCTTGGAAGTGTTTGGAAAGTTGGTTTCTTAAACCCTTTCTTCTTGGTGCTGAACTTTTCATGATTTTTAGTCATCCAAATTTTTGAGTTAACGTCTTTATTTTTTTATTTTGAGCAAAACACAATTTTTCCTTTCTTATGGTTTTGTCCATAGCCTTTGTGTTATTGAACTTAATTTTTTCTCTGTATGAGAAAGGTAGGTAGTTGAAAAATCTTTGTATTTTAGTTTTTACTTCTTTTAAATACAAAACATACCTCAATAGGCTCATAAATTCATTGACAAACTCATCCATAGTATACTGTCCTAGTTTTAGCTCATGAAATTCTCTTGCTTTTTCATCAAAATACCTCTCAGATAGATATTTATTTTTGGACTCTTTCCTAAACAATTTCTTGGTTAAATTTTTACTTATAATTCTCTTAAGATATTTGTTATATTCCTACCATAATATTTCTTTACGATTCAGCTAGTACTTTTCCAATATTTCCTTCAAATTACTTGGGTAATTGTATACTTCAAAATATTTGGACATATTGAGGATCCATGTCCTTGCTCCTCCCTCATATTCACCATCCAAATTAGGAGGCCTAATGTTATTAAATTCTCCTTGTAGTTGAGATGTGGTCTTCTTCTTTTGGGATGACGAGGTGCTACTTTCATGTCTTTGTTCCTCTTTCCCTTCAAATTCATGAGACTCATCTCCACTAGAAGTTATATACTCAATATTATATTTTATTTTGCTTCTAGCTCTCCTTTTATGATTATTTTCTCTTTTTAAATGACTTTGTCTTCTTCTAGTTTTCTCAACAGGTAGCCATTAATTTCTTCATATTCTTATTGGGATTTGGACAACCTTTCTTAATTTTCCTTAATATTATGTTAGGCACAAGATCCCCCAAGGGAAGTTTTGGGGCTTAAAGCCCATATTTCAGTCCAATTTTGTAATCCAAGTGTAAAGACTCCACATTTTGTGGTCGCAGAGTGCGTAGTTGTTAAAGAGTCATAGGGTTGTCTACCCTTATTTTGAAAATGTAATGTCGGCTGTAGAAGATCTACCCATGGTCTGTAGACCATGGATTGTATCAATAGATTTAAGCTCTAGGTAGTTAAAGGCATAAGGAGAATGGAATCAATGATCGAACATGTATGAGAGATAGCTCTGAAGTAGAAGTATAAGTTTTGGGTCGTAGCATAGGTAGAGGATCTATAGCTGAGTGTGTAGACACCTAGAAGTCTGCAGCTGAGTGCGTGGATCCCTGCATCTGAGTGTGCAGGGTGGGTTGAGTCTGTAACAGTTAAGAATTATCGATAAAGAGAAGTATTCTACAATTTCTGTGTCTTTATTTATTGTTTATGCATCTGTTATATTGGGTATAAATTTCACTTATAATGCTTATATGATGCGCAAATGTATGTAAATGTATTGATTAAGTGAATGCAAGTAAGAAAATTCATTTATGCAAAACTAACTAAGATCTGTTAATAAATCAAGTAAGATACTTAGTGTAGTTTGGGAAATATCACAGTTCGTTGCCTTAACAGCGTGGAAGCTTATCAACGCCAGGTTAGGGCTACACGAAAGCTGATTGTACCATTTCATGAAGGTGTTGAAGGACGAGCAGAGGGTTCAGCAACATGCATGTAGGAAGGCATAGCTGGGATAAACCGACATCAATTCCATCTAAAGGGTGCAGAAACTTGGTTCCAGAATCTCCCCATACTGCTTTTGGTGAGACTTCAATTTGCGCTCCACGGGTGATGCCGAAAGGGCCATTAGTGTAGGGATTTGTTTGGATAACTAATGCTGAACCTGGGTCAGGCCCCCATAAGCCAACAAATGGTTCCATTGTTAGGACCAGAATCTGCATGAGAGATGTGTGATGTGGTATCACTGGAATCCAACTAAGAAAGAAATTGAAAGCTGGTTGGACACAAGGATTGACGAGTTCGTCGTGTAGGAGAATAGAAACATGTGACTATCAAAAGAATAGTGGTTGGACCAATACCTGTATATGGAGATCCACAGAATCTTTTCTCCTCTTTCCCTACTGAGCTATACAAGTGGATCGTGAAGCTAGTAAATAGCCAAGGAAGGTGGAAACTTTATGGTCCTGTTGTGTGGACCCAGAGATAGTGTGAAGGTTGGAAGCATCGAATGATAAGATCGCACACGCAATTGATCATTTGCTCGATCGGATTATAGGAGGATTTGTTATTGAGTTCATGGTCAACACCTCAATCAACTATAGTGAGGCAGAGAAACGCTTTTTCAAATGACCATGAAGTAAGTACGTAAAATCTTTGAATACTTGGATTAAAATGTTGTTGTGTGAAAAATAGGTTATGAAGCTACCTTGATGTTTGTGACTACGCGAAGCAGAAAAAGTTACAGATATAAAGGAAATAAGGGTTCGGAGTATATCCCCTTGATTTCACCACCGCGAAGGATGAAGAAGGGATAACAAAGGTCTCTCCACGAAGTGCTATTTAGTTGATAATACAAGGATTTCCGGAAAATTTGTTATTGCTTTGTTTCAATTAGGATAATTTGTTGTGAGACAGTTATTTCATACTCTCAATTTGGATCACATGAGAATCAAAAGATTCTCATGATGATCCTATTTTTCAAAAATAGGA
Source organism: Pinus taeda (assembly GCA_000404065.3). Taxonomy (NCBI): domain Eukaryota; kingdom Viridiplantae; phylum Streptophyta; class Pinopsida; order Pinales; family Pinaceae; genus Pinus; species Pinus taeda. Next base: position 206,433 of record APFE031436672.1, on the reverse strand, counting down.
ATGTGTCCTTAGAATATAAAAGGATGTACTCTCTGTCTGTGAGGCATGCATAGATAGGACTAGAAGGGAGTATCAACATTGTAATCATGTACTCCAACTTTTCATTAATGTAAAACTCTACCATTTGTGGCTTTATATTTTTCTTTTGATTATCTTGTTTGTTTTGTAAATTATCGACTCTTGCTAAAGAGGATGGCCTCTTGCTTAGTAGGGTTCACCAGTTAGAGAGGTATTGTACTATGCATTTATATTTTATCAATTATGATTTATGTGTGATTTGTTGTTACTATGCAGGTCTTGTTCATGCATTGAGTAGTTGTAGAATTATAATCTTTATTATTGTGTACATCATAGGTCTTGGATTGGTCCCTTCGTTAGTGTGATAGTTATTTGATTACTGTTATAGCGCTTTGTTTTGTTTATTTTATTGAGTGGGTGTTTCAACAATTGTTTGAGTTTTGAATGGTTTCCAAGAGTGTTGTTTCTTTTGAATAAGAGAAATCGTGTGATAGAGTGTGATTTATTCTTCATCTGTGTGTCTTTTCTTTCTACAAGTGTGAGAAAGGTTTGGGGTGTGACAACAAGTGTGTTATGAGTGTTGAGAGTGACATTACAATGATTAGTTTTTATATTTCATTAGTTCCAGCTTCCATTTATTCCTTCATATACTTTTCATAATGGCCTAGAAACAAAAATCTTACCTGGATTGATAATTTGTGTGTGAGTCAGATTGGTTGATATGAATTAAAAGGAAAATTGATCCACCCAACATTTTGGCATCATTCTCGAGAAGACTATTAGGGGTGCATGTGTGTGACTAGCTTGATTACACACATTGATTGATAGTGTGGTAGATGTGTTCATGTCTCTAAGGTTTCTAGGCAGTAAGAAGAGAGGCAAGAACCTGTGCATTTCTTCAACATACTGAAGTGGGCTCAACCTCATGAAAATTCAAGGCACATAGGATTGCATTGCATGAATAGTGAATAAGAACATACCTTGCCCCCAAAGAAACTAATCATGCAGGTGGAAGAGGACGAGGAAGAAAGAAAAAGAATTGAGATTTGGGAAGAATAATAAATGTACAAGAGATCATCTCAAAAGCCAAAGTTGAATCATCTACCTAGGGAGTGAAACCTAAGAAGAAAAGATCAGGTAAAGTTTTTCAATCAACCTCCACTAAGTCATCTATGACGAGTGCACATTTTAGGGACGTGGAATTTTATGAACCTTCAATTTGAGAGACAAGCCCTAGAGTTTCTAGCCCATCTGTGTCACCAGGGGACGGATATCAAGCCCTTATAGAAGGACAAGGGGATATAAATGAACGTGATTTAGAATCATGTGTGAAATAATGACCACTTGATCAATACATTTGAGATTTAGGTTGTGTTTTGAAACAACCTGTTCAGCATATTGTTATAGGTGTTGTGAAATAATTAAGACCACCTAAAAAATATCAACATTTTGAGTAACATGAACAATATGAACAACTTGAGGAACACCCATCACCAAAAGGAGAAAAATCTCTTTCAGTAGGGGGTCCATGTGTAATAGTTGTATAAAACCATCAAGATTTTAGACAGAACAAAATGGTAGGTAGCTCAATTACCACCTTTGATTTCCCTATTGGAAATATGTAGGGACAATCCCCAATGAAGAACATCCATTTTTCTACATTTCTTACTTTTCAAGTCAGAATCACTGAAGACCAAGATGAATTTCTTTTTGAATTCTATATCCTCTACATGAGTTATGATTACACCATTGATGAATACAAACCAAAATTGTTCCCATCTACATTAAAGGGGGTTTCACTTAGATGGTTTAGGGGACTCACTCAGGCATCCATTACCTCCCAGGATGGGATGAAGAATACCTATTCAGAAACGTATCAGGGCTATTTTCATTCTAGAGATCAAATGGAATATTTATTCAAGATCTTTCATACACCAGATGAAAATTTGGAAGAGTATGTTGATTTCCTTAAGTATAATTTATTGAGATCTCAACATAGTATTCTGGACAAGGAAATAGTTAAAACAATTTTAATTAGAGGAATGTAGGATGAATGCCTTGACATGCTAACTATTTTGGGGAAAGGATAAATATCCAAGGAACCTTATGATGAAATTGCCCAACATTGTCGAAGGAGTTCAAGAGGATCAATAAGAAATATGACCAGGACATATGACATTTCTAACAAGATTCTAAATTCAGCCAATAAGTTTCAAACCTATTGGAGAATTTTAAAACTGACATTATGAACTCATTGTCCTCTTAGTTAAATATGTTGAATGCAAAGAAGAAACAACTGGTAGTAGAGAAATATTTGACTATATTTTGATCTCAGTGAAGGAAGAAGCATCCTTTTAGTCAATTCCCACTCAATAACTACAAAATATGTGAGAAGGATCATTGTATATAATAATGTCCCTCATTACTTGGATTTATAGCTATCTATAAGGAGATAGGGGAAGATATTGAAGCAATATATTTCATTGGTACTAAGAAGCCCCGACGGTCTAGCTCATCAGGTATGGTGTAAGAATCTTTCTCGTCTTTTAATTATTGGTTTGATATGTATTTCCCTCAACAAATTCCTTAGAAAATGTAATATTTAGTAGCTCCATGGAAACCTCCTAATCCCCTTTTGGTCCAATACCTTCCACCATATCCTTAATGGCCTTCTCCTTCATGGCCTCAGCCATGGAGAGGGACTCCTTTTCCTAACCAAATGATTGTTCAAATCCCAATGCAGAAAAAACAATTACAACTTCCCTCCAATGTACCTATGAGTGGACCTCCCTACGTCCCCAACTACTTGTACAACTTAACCCTAATACTAATAATAAGGAAGTGAAATAAGTTTAAATTCCAATTATCCCCACTTATTGTATCTCACCTATACAATGTAATGAAATACAATTACAATCAGGAATGATAGTAAACCCCATTATTTTTCTTGTTATCATAGAAAATGAGGAATACAATTCATTAAGAGAAGATATGTTAATTCAAGGATATTTAGAAAAATAGTAGATAGTTACAATCGATGTTACCAATGGTGTTGAAATAATTTAGAATATCCATGAAGTTGTAACAACTGGTGCTGCTATTAACACCACTATAACAACTAATAATACCCACACCACAACAATATCTAATGTTATTTCCAACACCACTGTAATATCTAGTAATACCTTTGATGTCATTATAATAGTTGATGCTACCCTAGATATGATGGCTATAATAACTACTAGTAATGAGATTTCTTTGCACCCTCCTTACCCTGAAAGACTAACTAAAGTAAAAAAGACTCCTCAACTTGAATCTAATTTTTTAAAGGAGTTAAAGAACTTGCATGTCTAGATTCCTTTAATTTAATAAATCCAAGATGTTCTTGTTTATCCTAAAACAGTTAAGGACCTATGTGTTAAAAATATAATTAACAAACCTCGAGATCCCCCTACTATATATATAATTGGAAAATTATCATAAATATTGATAAGGGATAACACACCTGCTAAATATAAAGATCTTAGGAACCCAACAATAGTTTTTCATATGAGAGGAACAACTCTTCCAAATATATTTACTAATTTAGGAGAAGAAATTAACATAATAACCACAAGAATTGTTGAAATAATTGGGCTTACCAACTTCAGATCAACTCCCACTTTTATAGAATTAGTATATAGGTCTAAGATCTCACCTAAAGGAATATTTGAGGATGTTATTATTTCAGTAGATTCTTGGTAGTACATAGTATATTTTGGAGTGTTATATCCTAAGACATGCCTAAAGGGATATCCTCTAATATTATGAAATCCATGGCAACCTTTGTTGGGTGTATATATAGTTGCATGACCATATCTGATCATAATACTACCAAGTACCTTGTGCTTTATCCTCTAGATAAACTATGTTTGGAATGTGATAATCCTTTAAGGTCTGAATTTGAAGTAGAAGAAGTCAATACACATTTGTTGCTTAATGTAGGAAATTACTTGCACTATAAAATTAGACTGAAGACAATATTACTAACAACTTTATTAATAACCCTTCTATTTCTACACCATAAAAATCTTGGTTGTTAACTTTTGTGATAGATAAATCCAATGAAGAAGAGACTCCAGATGATTATGATATAGAATAAGTACCTACATCCCCTAGTCTTAAGGGTGTTCCTGTGGAAATAGAGCCTAGGGAGACCTTAAATATTAACCCTAATTTATCACCTATACAAAAAGAGAGATTAGTGTTGTTCCTAAGAAAGAATGAAGAGGCGCTCACATGGGATTATAGGGACATGAAGGGTATCCATCATACCTTTTTCACTCATCATATCTATTTAAAGGAAGGATATCAACTTATTCAACAACCTTAGCATAGAATTAATTTAACATTGAAAATGGTTATCAAGGAGGAACTTCAAAATATCTTAAATGCAAATTTCATCTATCCAATTTTTGATAGTTAATGGGTATCTCCAACTATCCCTATGAAAAATGGAAAGTGGAGAGTTTGTGTGGACTATAGGGAGCTAAACAAGGCCACCTAAAAGGACCATTTCCCACTACCCTTTATTGATCAGGTCCTAGATACTCTATCTGGTAAAACATTTTTCTCTTTTCCGGATGGATTTAGTGGCTATAACTAGATTCAGATTGCTCCTAAGGACCAGGACAAAGCTGCCTTCATTTTAATAGTGTTGGACCCAGCAACATTCATGAGATCTCGCTAATATGAAGTCCCAGTGAGACCTCACACCATTTGGAGTGGGAATCCTAGAAGTGGGTGGTAATGTTATTCCTCGACTACAGAAACACGCAGATGAAAGTATGATATATTTGGGTAAGAGGAATTGTGTTACCCTACAAGGAGTCAAGTGTGATGCATAAATATTCCAACACACGAAGTGAAAAGGAAGTGCGCCCCTTGGAAGCCTGTAATAATATGCAACTTGAAAGTAAAAAACAAGAGGAATGAAATCACAAGATAATATGTGGAATATTCCACAAGTTAAAGTGATGAGTTAATCTAACAACATGCATTCAACATGATTCATACAAATGCAAACATAATAGTTCATAATCATATGCATAAGTTAAATAACATACATTTCCAATACACCAAGAATAGTCCTACTATATTAACAACATATGCATGAAATCGTGTTTCCTGTTATTTTATTAGTAAAAGCTCCATCCATACATATGCCATTGATGACCACTAGTCCCAATAGTGGAACATTAAAATCAAGAAAACCTATTCCTCTGAAGAAGTATATTCACTCTATGCTATGGAGAAGCCAAGACCCTACACAATACTCCCAAGTTCTTTGTAATCCTAATACCAGCCAAACGATTGGATCCTAAAGCCTCTTCTATGAGTTATGAGGTTCTATTTATAACAAGAGAGGGGTGACTCTTCAACTCCCCTTTATGACCTTTGGACTACCCTCATGACTCTTCAACTTATTTACCAAATGACACATTACGTTACATGGTGAATTTTCATATTCCAATATCGACACTTGGAATTTCACTTACAACATAATTACAAATAATATTAAATTTTCTACTCATACCCATATAAAAAAAATAGGGTAGAGACTGCCTAACAAGACACAACACTATGATGTTGAATTGTGGGAGAAGTCTAGCTCAACAACCTCCTCTTTCTCCTTATCGGTCACATACTAGTGCCAAGCTTGGTATCGTGTGATGGTGTACTAAAACTGATTCATAGTGTGTTTCTGAAAGTGGATTCTAGCCTCCATGGCATCCAGGTACACTATCTTGGAACCTGTGTCCAACTCATCCTGAAGCATGAGCAACATTGTCTTGAATTTGACAGGACCATTGATTAACTTTTTCATGTTGCATGTGTTCAACTCCAAGTCTTCTCTTGTGGCCTCCTATCTTAGCTGCTTCAAGTACTCTTTTACATCCTACTGAACTTGGTTCTTGGGTTTAACTTTGATGAGGGACCCAATTAATGGGATTTGGTTTGTTCTCACCAAGACATCTAAACTAATGTACAACCAAACATATGAGGCCTATGTGTTTGCAATGAATGAGGTGAGATGTTTTTTGTTTTGAATCAACATTCAAACCTTCTCTTTATCCAGCTCTGCATGTGGCTTCATTTTCTTCACTAAGTCAAGTGGGGCCCCTTTGAACCACATTGTCTACTCCTGTACATAGGCGATGGAAGCATGTATGTTTCTATGAGTTTTAACAAAATATTTTCTTTACTGCTGTAGGCCATGAAAATGGATAAATTCTTTATGTATAGTCACAAACTCATCATAGATCCTCCATGTGGTTTGTCTAAGCATTGATACTTTAGCAGGTGTCATTGTTCTCATCTCCACCAATGTAGAAACTACATTTCGCATTTCTTCTCAGAGTTTTTCTACCTCTATCTTGGAAGCCTACAAGTTATTTTCCAGTTGCTCATTCTCGAACATTAGTTACTGAACATTTGATATTGTTTTTCCTACATAGACCAATCTAGCTTCGACAATAGTAGTTGGATGCTTCCTAGTGTCCAACACTATCAACCTTTCCTTGATGAATGCAGGTGATGTGTGATCATTTAGAAATTGCTTCCTTCGTGCTTGTACAATCCTCTTCTTGAACTCATCAAATGATATATTGTACACATCCATGACTAGATCATCATCAAGGATAACAACATCTCCTTGCTCACTTAGGGCTAGCTCTACTACTGGAGATGGTGGAGACTCAGGGATGACCTGTGGTGCTCTCAGTGTTAGGTCAACATATTCACAATGTGGCTGTTGTTCCAACTCCATGTCTAATGTCTTGATCAATTTCTCAATCTATTGAGAAAGTTCCCAATCATGCATCTATTTAATATCCTCCATAGCTACTGGTTGTTCCGGTTCATAAACCTATATTGGCGTTGTTTCCTCCATGATCATACCTTCCCTTTATTCCTTTTCCTGCTTCTTCTTCTCTTCTTGTTCTCTCCTCCTCAACTCTTGTTCTTCCTTTAGCTTATTTTTTGTCTCCTGTAGCTTTATTTCTTCTTTCTACAGCCTCTACTTTTCTCTCTTCCTGCACAATTCTCTCTTCATCCTTTTCTCCCTCTTTGATTTCACTACCAAAGTTACCTTCGTGATAAGAGGATATGCCTTCATTTTGTATCTTTTCTTTCCCTCTCAACTATCAAAAATCTCCCTCTTTCCCTTGTCTTGTATGTAGTTGCTGCGTTTTGTTGTTGTTATTGCTTTCGAGATTATTGTTATCTATGGAGAAACCTTCAAAGTCCTTGCTATAATGACTGAATCATTGAGTCTGGAGGAATTTTTTTCAGTACCTCTAGGGTTCCTCCTCTAGCTAATGAAGTTCCATGCTGATCCATGAAAAGTAAACTCTCGTATAATGGTCCTTGTAAAAACTGTGTGGATCATCTGGATTAAAGTCCTTGGTGCTGAACTTGAATTTCACTATGTCCTTAGCCTTGGCATATGCGACTTTCAAGTTCTTAATCTTGTATAATCTGATCCAAAAAAGAACAGTGGGCCATGGCATTTTCTTCTTCCTATGCAGTGCTACTCACAACCCTATAGTGTGGTGGTGTGATACTTCTTACATGATCAATTTGTCCGTGGAAAACTTTGGTAAGACATCCAGAGGCTTCTCTTTGCCAAACACTCAGATGAAGGTGCCTCCTGGTGAGGCATACTAATCTGCAATGTATACTATCACCTCCATTTCTTCTCAGGACATGCAAGGTGGATCTTGTTCAAATATAAGCTTGTATAGAGGGATGATAAAGTGGTTAGTTAGCCATGCCATTACTCCTAGATAACTACATTCTGAAAGAAACTTGCAATATATGTTCATAATAGTCTCTCCTGGTGTCCATATCCAGTTCATGCCAGGGAACTCTAGTTATGCATAGATTACATCCAGTAAGTATGAAGACATATAAAACCTGGCTCTCTCATCCTCAGGAATATTCTAAGCCTGAGCCACATGGGACTTTAATTGTTGAGCCAATAGATCCAACCAGTTGAATGGCCTCCCATCACTTACCAACTAGTCTAGTAATACTTCCCACCCTTTGGGAAAGGATTTTGTGCTCTCTTGAACATATATTTTACAAGCGAAGATAATCAAGAAATGGTAATCCTTCCTGAGGGACTTTGTGTTGTAAACATGGGTGGGTGTATGTCAAAACTTTGATGGTTCTTTCACCCAATGCTTCACAATGTGTCTGGTGTTCACATAGTTGTGGGTGGCATAGAAAAGTAAGTCCATGAGCTTCATTGTCTAGGGAATTGATACATCTACTAAAATTATTCTACCATTAAGGTGGCAAGATTTTTCCCCTTGGCACTACTAATGTCAGATTTTTTTCATTTATATGTGAGACAATCCAGCTAATGATGTCTTCACATGGGGAGGTAGGGTACCTACATGCAACATTATATAGCCTTATTTCTGGATGCTAAGATAAAACTACCTGTCTACTAAATATGCCTCATCATATTTTGCAAAAGAGTATTTGATCTATTTCCATGTTCATGTTGTTCCCTTATATATAAAAAACTAAGTATCAACATACTTTGCTAAATCAACTAATGTCTGCTAAACTACTTCCCTAGTACTGCTCTCGGTAGTTTCCTATAATGGAACTCTCTTAGATGTCATCTTAACTATGATTGTTGGAGAGATTCTCAAAAGCTCTTTTACTTTTGGGATAACGAGGACACTCCTAGAAAGAAAATGTTAATTTAAAGCAAAAGAACTTCAAGGCAATTTAGAGCAGCAAGTCGGGCACTAGATGTGAGGGATTACATAATTTTTATTGACGAAGGGGACTAGATGACTATGGGAACTATACACTATGCCGTCCCAGTAGCCAAGGTGGAAGCCTAATTATTAGAACCGTGCAATGCACAATTTAGCTTGGGAAAACACATAGGAGAGATTGCACATTGTGCAGTCTTAGTGGCCAAGCTGAGAGGTTGGCTCCTAAAACTATGTAGTGCATAGTTGGAACCAACTTGGACTGCACACTGTGTAATTCCAAAGACCAAAATTTTGTCTTGAGACTCTAGATTATGTAGTGATAGCTATGCAAAGTGAGACGCAACCAAGGGAAACCGAAATATTCCCAAGGGAAGTGTGAAAAACAAGCAAATATGAGAGATAGTGTGAAGGTGAGTGTGAATTTAATAAAGTATAGATGAATTCATGTGGATCAAGTGCAACAATTGATTAAATAGAAGGAAAATGAAGTATGTGAGGAGAGTCGTCGCAACAATGACCATTGCTAGAAAAAGAGGAAAACAAATGCGACACTTGGGATAGGAAATCTATATCTTGAAACAACACTTCTAAAAGTTAAAATACTCACAGCCATGCAGAGAAACAAGTGAAATAGCACTCACAAAAGCCAAAAAACAAAAAATGGAAAAATATGACAAAAGAAAAATTCACTTGGAAAAATGACAATGATTGCAACGAAGGCTCCTTGGTCTCCTCAGTAATGCTAGAGCTCCAAGATCGAATGCGCAAATGAGATCTAGCAGTGTCGATTCAATATATTTCGACAAATTAGGTTTTATGATGCACATACCTAAAAATCAAGGCAAAAGTGATACTTGGTAGAATTTTCTAAAAATAGTGAAAGTTCCTTCTTCGGGATACTAAAAATAGATCCCTATTTTTTAGGGATGTTTTTTTACTTGTTTTTTCTATTTTCCTTTTACAAGGAAACTTTCAATGGACATTGTCAGGAAAGATAGTGCAGTTCTGGAACTGGGCAACTTTTTGGCTTAGTGCACTACACAGTTTTTAAGATCAGTGAGAGTTGCAAAATTGTTGGCCTTAGTGTTGGGCTCCCTCCTCATGATTGCATATTTCCTGAACTCAAGGCTCACTGGCAATCAGGACTACACAATTCCATCATCTAGGATGGGTTTCCTCAAGAAATGTGCAGTTTCTATGGGCAATCCCAGAATTGTTGTGGGACCAAGTTAGCAGATTATCTTGTGAGTTAGAATATCAACAAACCAAGCAAACACAGGTCAAAATGAAAATATGAGTCTCAGTTGAAGTAGGAATACCTAGATCAGTGTGAGATGAGTTGTTGTGGTTAAGAAGGAAGGCTCCAAAATCGAACCATAGGAAAAATTTTGGAGGGTGGTTGTAGTCGCTACAACATTGGAGACATCATGGCAGAACTCCGGCTCTCTATATGGACCTTGCCTTATTTAAATGGATTCTAACTCTTTTAGAAGTAACGTTAAGTCCTTTGATTATCATAGCTTCTTAACTTCACTTGAGTTAAATAAGTAGTCCCTACCATTCTCTTCATTGGAATCACACATACTAAGCCAAGTCAAAATGATTATTTCGATTGGGGATGTGGGGTATATAGATGCAAAAGTAAAATAGATTGTCAGCGTTTTAGCTTCATCTTTGGTGTTTCTCCCCTACCATTAGGCCTAGTTAGTACCAAAATGGAGTCACTTCAAGTACACAAGCATTACTCCACTGCCAGAGAGCTTAGACTGTACCCCGGCGGAGTCACTTGCTTCACCTCTCTGCCTAGGAATCCTTTCTCTTTTTTCACCCTTTATTTCATTTTTTCATTTTTTTCGTCTTCATTTGTTCAAAGAACTGTGCATAGGCACTTATTTATTTCATGAGGTGGAAGAGGGATTCTGACTTATTGGGAGAAAAGAGGTTGTCCCTTTAGAGAAGGATATTTATATATACCTTTGACATACTTGTTAAGGTTTCCCCCCTCTCCTTACTCTACTTGACTTAGTTGACAAGGGTTAACTAAAAATAGAAAACCGATTAGAGTAGGAGGTAATAGTTAAAAGTGCAAGCATCGTGATTTCACCAAGACTTTCTCCGAAAGGAACATATTTTCCATTAGGGTATCATCGACTAGAGGAAATTCAAGGTTCACATAAAGAGAGTGAATAGGAAGGTAACTAAGTATTGATAGCAGTACAAGTTCCTCTTGAACTTAACCTTGCTCGTCTAAGAAGCCAAACATGGTTTCATGCAAAAAAAACCCACTACTGCAAAAACAAACAAAGAAAGAAAAGAAGTAGAGTAAAAGTGAAGAAAAGTAAAGCAAATCAAGGAAACAAACAAGAAAATCAAACAACTACTCCTACTCCTCAGCTAAATAGAACATAGTACAACTTACGTAAAGTGATATTTCCAATGCAGTCATCGACACATTGGCTGGCCCATGTAGGTGAGAGCATGCATGTCAAGAAGGATATAAAAGAAAATCAACAAACAAGAAAGATAAGACAACAAAAACAAGAACTTCCAAAGCTTGAATGAAGCCACATAAAAGTAAATATGAAAAGTGCATGAAAGTCACTCTATGGATGTACCATAATGTCCTAGCACATTGTGAGTTGAAGACAAAAAGGTACACACTTTTGAACTTGAAAAACGAGCAAACATGAAGAAAGAATAAAATTTCCATTTTGCAATAGTGCTTCCTATGCACAACTCCTCCAATGATTGAGCGATAAGATCATGTGATACTGATGAATGATGTGAAAATGGTAGGATAGATTGATTTTCAATATGTACAACAAAGTGATGAGTAGCCTAGAAAGATTCAACATGTTTCTGATCAGAAGTGGAACTGACCTCAAGGCTATGAGAAGCTAACATAACCATAAACTTGAGCTGGAACCATGCAAAGAAACAAGTGAAACAACACTCACACAAGGCAAATAACAAAAAATGATAGAAAAAGTGACAAGACAATAAAATAAAAACTCACCTAGAAAAGTGGCGACAATCACACCGAAGGCTCCTTCATCTCCTTAGGAATGCTAGAACTATAAGATCAAATGTGTAAATGACCTCTAGTAGCATCTATTAAATATATTTGAACAAATTAGGGCTTATGACGTGCATGCATAAAATCAAGGAAAAGCGAAACTTGGCGAAAGCTTCTAAAAAAAATGCAAGTGCCTCTGACAGGATACTAAAAATAGATCCCTATTTTTTAGGGATGTTTTTTTATTTTTTTCCTTTTTTCCTTTTATGAAGAAACTTTCCATGTACATTACCAGGAAAGACAATGAAATTCTGGGAACTGAGAAACTTTTTGACTTAGTGCACTGTGCAGTTTTTGAGCTCACTGAGAGTTGTGCAAGTTTTGGGCTCAGTGTTGAGTGCCTCCTCTCACTACACATTTCTAGAGCTCAAGGCTCACTGGCAGTCAAAATTATGCAATTCCCATCAAAAAAGTTGGTTTCCATCAACGATTGCACAATTTCTTAGTGCAGGCCTAGAACTGTTGTGGGACCAAGTTAGGAGATTAGCTTGTGAGTTAGAAAATCAACAAAGTAAGAAAACAAAAGTGAAAATGAAAATATGAGTCCCAGTCGATGCATGAATACCTAGATTAGTGTGAGATTAGTTGTTGTGGTTAATAAGGAAGGCTCCAAAATTGAAGCATAGGCAAAATTTGGAGGGTGGTTTTATCCGCTACAACACTTCACATACCCCTGGGGTACATTTTCTTATAGGGTCCTACCTTTTGGACTTTGTAATGCACTTGTAACCTTCCATAGGGCAGTGTTAGAAATATTTGTTGATAGGGCCTTTGACTCCCTAGAAATATTTATAGATGAATTTACACCCTATGGGAATGAGCTTAATGAAGCCTTGCACAACCTTGAAAAGGTACTTAAGCATTGCATACAAACCCACCTCTATATTAATACTGGGAAGTGCCACATGATGATGACTGAAGGTATAGTTTTAGGTCACTATCTCTCTACTGCAAATATACAGCTTCATCCAACAAAATTTAAGGTAATTTTGAGAATCCCCACTCTTAAAACACATCCTAAGACATTAGTAGAAGGAAATTCTCTAATTTTAGGTAGGCCATGGATAGCCAATGTAGACACCTTTATTGGGTGTATATGTGGGTGCATGACCATCTCTGATGGTAATACTACTAGGGACCTTGTTCTTTATCCTCCAGCTAAACAAAGTTTGGAATGTGATAATCCTTTATGGTCTGAATTTGAATTAGAATAATTTGATAAATGTTTGTTGCTCACTGTAGGAAATGCCTTGCACTTTAAAAATGAAACTAAGGATGATACTACTAATATATTTATTAGTGACCTTTATATTGTTTCACCATAAACATCTTGATTGTTAACTTCTGTGATAGATAAATCTAGCGAAGAAGAGACTCCCAATGATGCTAGTATAGAAGAAATACCTATGACCTCTAGTATTAAGGGTGTGCATGTGGAAATAAAGCTTAGGAATACCTTAAATATTAACCCTAATTTATCCCTTGTATAAAATGAGAGATTAGTGTGGTTTCTAACAAATAATAAAGAGGCCCCTCGTGTGGGATTATAAGGACATGAAGGGTATCCATCATACTTTTTGCACTCGTCATATCTATTTAAAGGAAGGATATCAACCTATTTAAAAACATCAACATAGAATGAATTTAAGATTGAAGAGGGTAATCAAGGAGGAGCTTCAGAAGCTCTCAAATGCAAATTTCATCTATCTGATTTTTTACATTCAATGGGTATTTCCCACTATCCCTAAGAAAAATAAAAAGTGTAGAGTCTATGTTGATAATAGGGAGCCAAACAAGGCCACTCAAAAGGACCATTTCCCACTACCCTTTATTGATTAGGTTCTAGACACTATGTTTGGTAAAATAAAATCTCTTTTCTGAATGGATTTAGTGGCTATAACCAGATCCAAATTGCTCCTAAGGACCAAGGAAATGATACCTTCACTTTCCCCTGGGGTACATTTTCTTATAGGGTCCTACCTTTCAGACTTTGGTATGCACCTGCAACCTTCTAGTGGGAAGTGTTAGGAATCTTTGCTGATATGGTGAAGGACTACCTAAATATCCTTATGGAAGACTTTACACCCAATTGGAATGAGTTTAGTGAAGCCTTGCACAACCTTGAAAAGGTACTTGAGTATTGCATACAAACCCACCTTTGTCTTAGTACTAAGAAGTGTCACATGATGATGATTGAAGGTATTGTTTTAGATCATTATCTCTTTGCTCCAAGTATATAGGTTATTCCAACAAAGTTTGAGGTAATTTTGAGAATCGCCACTCATAAGACACAAAAGTAGATGTTGTATCTTTGTAGATAGTGCTTGGACAAAGAACTACACCAAAGCATCAATTGTGAGGGGTTTTTATGAAATGGATAATCGAAAGATGAAAATACTTGTCTATGCCTATAATTCTAAATCCTTTAGATTAACCAAAATGTCAGTGTTCCATTATGAAAACATATAATATTTATAATTTCTCCGAAGGAAGAATGTAGAAGGACTTAGAACTAAATATCCTTCCTAAACATCTAATCACCAGAGATGAGAGGAAACATATAGATGTATCTCTATAGTGAACAAAATATGTTTAAGTATAGAATAGAAGAAAAAATATATTAATTTCTGAGTATCCAATTAAATAGATTGTTTAATTATTGCGAATTATAAAAAATAACATTTCTAGGCATGTTTGGGAGACTGCTATTTAACCCTGCCCTTCCCAATCTCTTACATTCTCTAAAAGTTATGTAGAAATAGATTATGAAAATCACTAGAAACACTCACAAGTACAAAAATGTTGCATAAATGGAAACCATAATCCTTTCATTATATTGAAGATGAAAACATTACAGCTGTATCACCCAAAAATCTACTTCAGGTATCAACCCTTCTTAATTCAAATTACAAAGTACATATAGAGTTGTTTTAAAAATATCTAACCTATTACAACTTTGTTCATGAAAAAATAAATGTTTCTCGATAAATATTTGGATATTTATAAAAACATTTCTTAAAAAGGAAATCCCTAACTAATAAAGTGGAATATGCATGCTAATGAAGGATCTTATTTCTAACTATTGGATTCAAATCTGCATCTCTTGATTGTGTTCCTGGATGTTATACTCTTTTCTGAAATCTTTCCTAAAAACTTCTTTTTCAATTGATAAGTTCAAAGAATTTATCCCACTCATCATCTAGACATGAAAACTTTATCACCTTTTTGTGGGGCTCATCTACCTTGGTATAATTTTCAAAAGTTAGTATACTGACAAAAATATGACGAATTTCATATGAAATAAACAAATTATTTGCTTAGTACTACAGTCAACTTTGACCATAAATAATTCCTCTAAATTCAATTTTTTTTTATTTGTCTATTGTCATCTCACGTATTCTTTTATGATAGTCTTCATTCTAAATTAATTCACCATGAGAATCCCTCAATGCTAGGAGTCCTTTCTTTTGAACACCAACAATTTTTTTGTCAAAATGTCTTTATCTAAACTTCTAAATTTTCAATTTTTTTTCCAGATGTAGAATAAAATTATTCTTAGCAAACACTTTCAATGAACTTTCCTTACTTCAAGGACTGCATTTGTTCTATCTTCAATTCCCATTTCTTCTAGCTCTTCCCTAGTTTTTGAATTTATCACTTTGATGATTCTAGTTTCCTCTCTAGGTCTATGGTCCAACTCTTCTTTGATATGTTCAATGGTCTGTTTAGATTTCTACAATAGTTGTTCTTGTCCATAAATTATTTCTATGGAAGATTGGAAATATAAAATGTAGAATTTATGACTATTCAAATATGCTCCTCAACTTTTGATAAAATTTGTGCACTAAATAATTCATCCAAATACTTTGTTGAGTTCAGATATTACCATCTTTTTGCTGATAATATCCTACCCTATTTCCCCATTTTGACACCTTTTTTCCATATTATTATACCTAGCCCTCCATATTTTCCATTTCTTTTGGCTAAAAAGGGTATCGAGGATTAAAGGTATGATGAAACATCTTTAAATTTCATTTTTACTGGCATTCGAGTCTCATCCTAACTATTTGTGCTTTTATCTTTTTTCTTTTTGTTCTAACATGACTCGGAATTTCTTGCAGATTTCAATAGCCGCAAATCCTACAGATGATGTCTGCAAATCCTGCAGATGGTGTCTACCTCCGAGAATCCTGTAGGAATTCTGGGATCCAGCAGATACTCTAATTCCTGTAGAGCCTCCACTAATTTTAGAGTACAACTACAACCATATAACCAAATAGTCTAAATTCATGCTTGCAATCATGAATTAGACTAAACAAGGAACATTCTGTTATGATGATGGTTGTATGCCTAAAAAATACTATTTTGTTTTTCTGTAGATTCGATATTAGGGATTAATCAGTTAGAGGCTGAGATTACATTTGTTATTTCCAACCTAATATGGCTACGGGAAATTGTATAAACACAGTGTCATTTTGTTTTGAAAAGGGAGACAATATCAGACACTATCAGGAGATGAAGTGTGACTGTCCCAACACTCAATCTCTTTATGTATCGACTTTTATTTTATAAGAAAATATATCGTTGGTGTTTGAAATTTTGCTGTAAGAAACTCTTTCATTTTTGAAGGGGTTGTGAGTGAAGGAGGCCCCCTTCACTCCCAACTCCAGTGTATATTAAATGTATGTATAATTTCTTTCTTGTTTATTAATGTGTTTACTTTTCTTTGTAATAACAGTGTGTGAATGATACTATTTCCTTTTCGTGTATGTAACAAACCATTTCCTGTAATATAATTATAATGATTTTCGATTTCAATGTGCAGTAGATTTCCTGCAACAGCTAATGTAACCTTTCTACACTTCGTGCAACCATTACTCTGTGTTGGATTGTGATAGTGTAGATTGATGATTTCATTTGTTGGCCAACACTTTTTTGATTTAATGATTACTGTATGATTGTTTTTATTTATATCTTTCTTGCATGATTGTCAGCAAAATAAGTTTTTAAGGGTTTTTATATACCC
Source organism: Pinus taeda (assembly GCA_000404065.3). NCBI lineage: Eukaryota > Viridiplantae > Streptophyta > Pinopsida > Pinales > Pinaceae > Pinus > Pinus taeda. The sequence goes on along the minus strand of APFE031436672.1, from coordinate 189,536 downwards.
TTCATGACTATTGTTGTAACAACACTTTTTCAATAACAAAAGCATGCATGATTAGTTGTTGAGTGATCCTTCACCTTCTTTCTAATCAATAATCAACAAGTCAATAGTGTTAAAAAGTGGAGTGTTATATACTGCTCAATGGCTTTGCTACAACATTGTTGATTTAGGAAGGGACATTAGTTGTTTTCCTGTAACAATACTGTGCTCAAGGTAGTCATCCTGCATATACTTTTCATGGCACCTTATTAGTTTACCTCCATGGGTTGACAATTCATATTGATAAATTATACAAGTATAATTTGACTCAACATTTTGGTGCCATTGCCGGGGAAGTGCTAAGGGATGATATTGAATGTGCTCGAAGTCAAATTTTTTTTTAGAGTTTGGTTTTTCAAGGTAGGGGGAGTCGAAGTGCAAAAATGCAAGGGAAGGCCTATGCACCCAAGAGGTCAGCCACTCGCCAAAGCCATGTCCTAATTGTTGGTAAGCTTTTTTTTAGTTTTGTTTTGTTTGAATAATAGATGAATAGGGCCCAACATCTTTCATATTTTTCATGGTGGTGTGTGCACCACTCCACTTACCAATAAACTGGCAAGGAAAAAGAGATTTGCAAGAAACAAGGCAGTAAAGGAGGAAGAATCTGAACCAGAGGTCTATAGTCCTGAGCAAGCTAATACATCTACAGAAGAACCTTCAGCTGGAGAATCTTCCATTGCTACCCATATAGACTTCCCCCTTTCAATAAAAACCACATCTTTGCTTAATGGTCAGCTAAAAGAGGAATTGCTTAAGAACCCTGTCAAAGAACCAGAACTCCATAACCTCAACTCTGCAGGATCTATAGTCTTCAACAATCCCACCTTTTCTTGGACTAAGATGGCTCACGAAGAAGGAACAAGTAATACCAATGGAGGCTTTTATGAGAAGGAGGAGAAGATGGTCACATTTGAGTTCCCCCTCATAGAGAGAAGTGGAGTAACCCAGATGAAAACAAATCCCTCCTTCAGGGTTGCCTAATTTTCGAGGTGCTTCAAGTGAAGATCCAAATGTCTTTTTATTCGAGTTCGATGTGTTGTGTAGAAGCTATTACTACTCCTCAAATGCCCAGAAACTGATGTTGTTCCCTACTATGTTGAAGGATGCAGCTCTTAGATGGTTCATGGGACTAAGGTCAAATTCTATCACGACCTGGGATGAAATGAAGAAGGTGTTCTTGAGAAAATATCAAGACTACTGCAAGACTAGATATCTTAGGGAAGAAATCTTTGGAATGACTCAGAAGGAAGGGGAGAGTCTTGAGGACTTGGTAGAAAGGTTTCAATATAAGCTACAAAGAACTAATATGAATAAGCTAGATAAAGAAACCAAGAGGATCATCTTTCTTAGGGCGACTAGAACTGAATATTTGGAGGTTTTAAACTTGATAGGTGCATGAGACATATCAAAGTTGAGTTACAATGATGTGTGTGAACTTTGCAAAAGATATTCGAGAGGAGATTCCAAGGTGGGAGGAGGACCAAGAGACATTCCTTGTAAGCTTGTTAAACCAATGGCAAGAACTAGATTGACTAGGTCTGAAATGGGTAACTTATTTGAAAATCTTAAAATTGATATTCTTAGCACTTTGTCTTCACATTTAGATGTTTTGGAAACTAAGAGTAAATAGGAAAAGCACGAGGCACTGGAGAAAGCCATGGCAGTATTCTGTCCCAAATGTAGGAATAAACATGCACTGCGAAAATGCCCTGTTGATAGCATTTAAATCTATCAACTTTGTGAAGCTGAGCATTCCATTGATCAATGTCCATCCTTACCTCAACTCAAAGCAGCATACATGACAGGTCAAGGAGCTTTCAATGCAATATATGCGATGAACCCTCAAATACCTTGGCGACCACGTTCTCCATGTATGTCACAATCCAATTTTCAATTTCCTTATGCTCAAAATCAGACGTAGAATATTCAACCAGACTTGGCCCCCTCAACAGCCACCTCAAAAACCTTGGCAAGGAACATTTTCTTATCCTGTAACACAGAATTTCCCAAACCAAAACTTTTATTCACAGCCCACACATCACCAAGTTGTACAACCACAACAAGCACTCCAATTACCTGCCCCACCAAACCAACCTCGCCCTACACAAATTCCTGCCCAGCTAGTGTCTAACCCGAACAATAAAACCGTCTAATCCACTCACAACATCGGACTGGTCAATTATCCCATCTTCCCTACCTATTGTATTACACCCCAACCACTACAAGAAGTTTATGTTCCTGTTCTACATGGATTTCCCGCATCTCTGCAGGAAACGTCTGTTCTTATGTTACAGGAGCAACTTGTATAGTTACAGGAACTACCTGCATAGCTGCAAGAAATTAATATCAGGTTAGGAAGAAAGGTGAATCAGCCTAACGGAATTGAGGAAATTGTAGGGGAAGATACCCTAGATACATTAGAAGAGGAAACTACACTTGAACCAATCCAACCAAAAGAACCCTCCTCATCTCATATTGTCCAACCCCCTTTTCTAGAAAGGTTGGAAATAAAAATTAAAATAAAATAGCCAGAATTTGATTTGGCAGCTGAATTAAGAAATGTATGCATTAAAATTCCACTACTTTAGGCAATCAAAGACATCCTAATTTATGCCAAAACAGTAAGGGATTTGTGCACCAAGAAACTATGAAGACCCAGAAAAGGACCTTCAACTATTCAAGTGGGAGGAAAATTGTCAAGCTTAATGTCTGCTGGATTTGCTACAAAAAAGTATGCAAATCTAGGAATCCCTGTAGTGACCACCTTTATTAACGGCTATCCTGTCAAACACACTTTAATTGATTTAGGTGTAGCCATCAACATTATAACCATGGAGACCTTGTCCCATATAGGATCCTTCGATTTACTACTTACCTCTACCATGTTATAATTAACAGATAGGTCTAAGGTAAAACCAGAGGGTGCCTTAGAAGACATTGTAATTTCCTTGGATTCCTGGGAATATCCTATAGAATTTTATGTTCTTCAACCAAAAACCAACTTGGGAGGGCATCTGTTGATTTTGGGGAGGCCCTGGTTAGCCACGGCTAATGCCTACATAGGGTGTAGGTCTAGAAACATGGCTATCACCCATGGGGATGAGATAAAACATATTAACTTATATCTCGTTGCTAAACCTCTCTCAAAAAAAAAATACACAATGGGTTGAAGAGGAAGAACATGATTCAGAAGGAGCTTTACCAGTTTTAACAATAGCCCAAGCTATGAGCCTCAAATAAAATTCATAAGAAAATTTGATAAATTGTTGTATCTCTAATCCTGATTTCCTGCAGCAGTTAGATAGTCAACCTAATCATGGTTTAGATGTCATTAATGATCTGCATAATTGTTATGAACATAATTCAGCTTTAGAATTACATTCAACACTCTTATCTGCGTTTCCTACATATTCAATGACTGAATGGGCGAGTAAGGTGGTATATCGTTTTCCAGCAAAATCCTTGAACATCAATTCTACCTTAACTCCTGAACAGGAAAAACAACTAATTCAGACATTAATAAATTTTACAGACACATTTTCATGGGAATACACTGATATGAGAGGCAATCACCCTAACACATGCATTCATCACATTTACATAGAATAAAATGGTAGGCCAGTAAGACAACCACAAAGAAGAATGAACCCCACATTAAAAGAAATTGTAAAAGAAGAATTGCAGAAATTGTTGAATGTAGTGTTTATCTATCCTATTTCCGATAGCCAGTGGGTGTCTCCACTAGTTATCATCCCTAAGAAGAATGGAAAATGGAAAGTGTTCTTAGATTATAGGGAACTAAACAAAACTACATTAAAAGACCATTTCCCTTTACCTTTTATAGACCAAGTACTAGACACTTTAGCAGGGAAAAAGTATTTTTCCTTCCTGGATGGGTTCAATAGGAATAATTAGATTAGGATAGCTCTAGAAGACCAAGAGAAGACTACATTAACATGTCCCTAGGGTACCTATGCATATAAAGTTTTACCATTTTGTCTATGTAGCACACCAGCCACATTTCAGAGGGTTGTCATAGGTATTTTTTCTGATCTTTTGCATGATTGCGTAGAAGTGTATATGGATGATTTTATAGTTATGGGTGATACATTTGAAGAAGATTTACAAAATCTTGAGAAATTTTTGCAGAGATGTAGAGAGACTAATCTCTCATTGAGAAATGAGAAATGATTTATGATTATGACTGAAGGTATTATTTTAGGCCATCATGTTTCTGCTACAGGAATCAAGGTTGATATAGCAAAAATAGAGGTTATTGTGAAACTACCCTCACCAACCAATCAAAAAGGGGTCCATATTTTTCTTGGGCAAGCAAGCTACTACAGAAGGTTTGTTGAAAATTGTACATAAGTAGCCTCTCCATTATTTAAATTTCTAACAAAAGAACTTGAATTTCATTGGAATGATAAGTGTCAAGTAGCATTTGATAAGCTCAAAGAAAAGCTTTCTTCAACACCTATCTTGAGAGGCCCAGATTGGAAGTCGCCTTTCCACATTTCCACTGACGCCTCTGATTCAGCCATAGGAGTAGTTTCGGGTCAAAAAGAGGATCGTGTAACCCATGCTATTTATTTTATTAGCAAAAACTTAACTCCTGCAGAACTGAATTACACGGTAATTGAGAAAGAATTTCTTGCTGTATTTTACGTTATTAATAAATTTAGACAGTACATCACCAGTTATAAATTCTTTGTGCATATAGATCATTTTTTCATTCGTTATCTTATAAACAAACTTGTTACTAATGGAAGGATTACTAGGTGGCTATTGTTGCTGTAGGAATTTGACATCATGGTTGTGGACAGGCCAGTAAAGGAAAATCAGGTAGTTGATTTCTTGTCTAGGCTCAACCATATAGGAGAGGATGTTCCCGTTGATGATGACTTTCCAGATGAAAATTTGTTTACCATATCTATTAAAATGCCTTGGTTTGTAGACATGGCTAATTATCTTGCTACAAGAAAGCTTCCTCCCCACTTTTCACCCAATCATAAGAAAAGGATTATTAGGAAAAGTGCTCATTATTCTTGGATTAAGGGAGATATTTTTGTCACTAGAGATAATTTGATTATTCGCAGTTGTGTCAGAGAAGATGAGATCTACAACATATTAAGAGCTTGCCATGACGAACCATGCAGGGGACATTTTGCAGACAAGCGAACAACTTATAAGATCCTTTTCTCAGGTTACTACTAGCCCAACCTCTTCAAAGATGCAAAGGAGTATGTTTAGAAGTGTGACAACTGCCAATGAATAGGGCGGCTCATGAAATAAAAAAAAAAAGCCTTTGTATCCACAAGTCCCTATAGAACCATTTGAGAGTTGGGCCCTTGATTTTGTAGGCCCCATAAATCCCCCATCCAAAGGTAAGAAGTACATTTTGGTTTGTTGATTATGTGACAAAGTGGGTGGAGGCAAAAGCACTGCCTAGAGCAATGGAGAAATCAGTAAAAGAATTCCTTTTTTTCTAATATTTTTGTTATATTTGGGGTACCACTGGAAATAGTTACTGATCAAGGTGCCCAATTTGTGTCCAAACTGATGCAGGAAATTGTACAAAAGTATTGGGTTATTCATCGGAAGTCCACTCACCATCCACAAGCCAATGGGTAGGTGGAATCAACCAACAAGGTGCTGGAGACAATCCTTACTAAAACAATTCAGCTACACAAGAAGGATTGGTCTAATAGACTTCTGGAAGCCTTGTGGGCTTACCGTGTTACATGGAAAGGAACTACTGGTTTTTCTCCATATGAACTGGTGTATGAGAAATAGGTTTTGCTGCCCATCAAATTTCAGATTAAAGCTTTCAGAATGGCATTAGGATTGGGGATGAATCTTGATGAAGCACAACAATAGAGAATCTTGCAGCTCAATGAATTAGATGAAATTAGGTAGGATGCTTTCCAGCAGACAGATCTGATCCAGCAACAAAGAGCTAAATGGAATGACAGGTACATTAAAAAGAAGCAGTTCAAAGAAGGTGACTGGGAATTGTTGTATGATTCTAAATTTAAGAGATTTAAAGGGAAATTTAATACACATTGCCTGGGTCACTATGAATTTGAGAAGGCTTTTGATAATGGATCTGTTAGAATTAAGACTATTGATGATGAGAATGTTACCTTCTTGGTGAATGGACATAGACTCAAGTTATATTAGAAAACCCAAACCAAGGAGGAATTTGTGAAGGAAATTACAAGGAAGAAAGAGTTGGAAATGGATAAGGAAGGTATTCTTCCTGTCACTACCTCTTCCTAATTTTTTGCTGAGGCAATGAGCTTACTCTTTTCTTTCTCATGCTCAATAAACCATGAGAGGCATGTCTATTGGGTATAGGTTTATTTATTTTTCCAGGCCCAATGGACTACTTACAGAAAAGGAGCACCCTTGGAGCTTTCTTTTTCAATATTTCAGACTCTCTAAAATTGAAATCTGGTGAGCATGGACTGTCCCGGGCTCGTTAAAAGCACCGGACAGTAGATCCCTTGGGATCATTGTAACAAAGTTGTTTTTTTTCAAAAATCAATCTATGATTTTCTCATGTTGGACTGATGTGGAATTTATTAAGGCCTTCCTTCCAACAATTGTAGCCCATCGACATCAACAAATTATTTGGGTTAGGATCAGAGCTTTGTGATGCCTTGAAACTTGTATGCCTCAATGACAGGTTATCTCACCAGTGGTAATGAGGAATCATCATTACTTCTTTACCACTGGATTTTATAGGGGGTTCGACATCAACTCATCAATTCACACTTGATAGGATGCATCAGAGTACCTTGGCCCCCACTCTCATGAATGGTGATGGGCCTCGCGTTGGTTAGCAGTTTACCTTAATGGATGATAATACAAGGAGCCCTTTTTAGATTTGACGTTGACATCTTTATTCATGTGAAGAGGAATGTACATAATGGATGGGAAAGAAAAGGGCTCCTACAAGATTTTGTTTCAGAACTCCTGCAGAATTTCAGAAAATGATCACAGTCATAGTTTCCTGTAGATTCAATATTCCTACAAAACTCAACGGTGATAGTAGATCTTAACAACTGCAGTGCATGTTACAACCATTCTGAATTCCTCCAGGACCCATCTTAGTTCATGTAGGATCTCTAGTGGTACAGTTCCTAAAAAATATTTATTTTTGCAGAAGTGTCTGAAGGTTGCAGTTCAAATCTTTTTTTGGTCACGGTTGTTCCAAATTCCTGTAGGACCAATTTCAATACTTGCAACACCTAGTACTTGTAGCCTGTGGCTATAGTCATTCTAAATTCCTGCAACACAGTCATCAGACGAGTTATTTTCATGGAATAATAAAATAGTTAAAACCTTTAATTAATGGCCGAATTTCATCATTTCAGAGTATGTCAACCAGCACACTACTTGGAAATCATCTCAAGATAGGAGCGTCATGAAATAATCATTAGCATTGTTCATGAGATAAAGTTGATAACATTAGAGGGATAAGCAACGTTAGCATGGGCAGTACCATTAAAATAGAGAAAGGGTAAAGTAAAATGGTAAAGGAGGCCTCGAGGTAAGGTATGATGGTATTTTAAATTTGTTTCGTATAACGATTAAAGTTTCGATATTTCCTGTAGCTAGATGTCACCACCTCTTTAGAACTTACTTTCCAGCTCACTCGATCGTCAATTCTTGCACTTTCTAAACCTACTTTATAAGGTTGGATCATGATCTTTTTCATGATCACGACCTATTCCCCAAAATCCTCTCGTCACTGCCAAATCCTTACATAACACTCCGAGTATCCCTACAATCAACGCCCTTGTTAGAAAAAATTTACCCTGATTTCTTTTCAACTGTGCTATGGAAAATAAGAAATCTTCCAAAAATAAAATTTCCAAGTTGCGATCTCCCATCAGATACAAACCACAGGGTTCTGAACTATTGGATTCTCGGCCAAAGAGCAAAACGAAGTTTGAGAAGGTAGGATGACTACCATTTTTTCAGAAATTCTATGGCCATAATGCCAAGGTGACGAAGGCCTTTTCCTTGAATCTTAAAAGAGACCAAGTGCAGGTTGGGGACCTGCATTTCTGATTAATAAAAGAATTGGTATCGAAGGCTTGTGGGATTCCACGGGACGGTAAGGGATGGTTCAAGAATCGTTTGTCTGGCAAAGAAAGATGCATGCCATTCCTGAAGGAAGACCCATTAAACTTGAGTTGGGGCAAAGGAATCTCACCTGATTTACTGAAGTGTAAGTATCGATGGTTCATTTTCTTCTTACAAAAATATGTTACATGTGAAGGCCAATTTAGCTTGGTATTTTTGTTCTACATGCGGCTCCTCAGACTGTTTCTAGATGATCCCATTAACCTACATTATTTTCTAAAAACGTCTCTAATTAAGATGTCTATGGCTGCACAAGATAGGGCTTCTGATATTAAAGAGAACCTTTATCACCACAATTTGGTGAAAATCATTGTGTTGGAAGGCCTTCCTCGAGGAAAACGGATTTACAGATGCCAATTTGTTGGAAGCTAACAAAGAAAAATCTGTAGGAAAAGTGAACAAGGAGTCACAACCATGGGAACCTGAAGAAGTTCAGAGGGAGAAATCCTCAGGGAGAAAACAACGGGTTCAAAACTTGGAGGAGGAAATTGATGAAAAACCCTTGAAAAGATCAGCCAGGAAAACCAATGTGTCTAAATTTACTGAAGGAAAGGATTGCAAAAAGAGATAGGGAAAGAAGGCAACTGTGCCCGAGCTAGCAGAACAAACTAAAAAAGCTAAGGATAAGGTGATAACGAAAATGTCTGCCTTCAAGTTGGCTGAAAAAGAGCATGACCAGAAGAGGTCCAAGAAAAAGGATTCTTTGTCTAAGTCAACAGAGGAAGAAATTTAACCCACAGAGGAGGAAACCCAGGATCATGAATTTGGAAATGAAGCTCAAGATGACGAGGATATAGCCCAAGAAGATGAAGCAAAATTCCAGGAAGATGAAGAAGGCCAAGATGAGGAGATAGAAGAAGATGACAACGATGAGGTCGTTGTGACTGGGGAGACTTCCGGTTTTAGCTCCCAGCAAAAAGGATCTATAAACCCTTCTAAACACTATACTAGGAGTCGAGCCACTCAGTCTGTTGTCAAAAGTTCCAAGAAAGCCGAGAGCAAGAAGATTGAAAAATCCTGCAGCAAGGAGAGAAAGGAACAACCAATAAAACCTGCTACTAGTGATAAGAAGGAAGTTGTATCTTTTCTTGCCCCTTCTTTGTAGGAAAGCCAGAATGTGGCTACTCTGCCACAAGAAGGAGCAAATTTTCCTCGATCATCATAGGGGCATACCCATGATGAAAGAATTTCAACAAAGAAGCCATCGTAAAAAATGTTGGAAGAGACTATTGTTGAATTTATTTTGTGAGAAAGGGTTTTGAGGGCAAAAATGCAACCCTTAGGGAAAGTAGCCTCAGAATGCAAAAGGAAATTGAACAGCTGCGACAGGAAATTAATGGATATAAGAAGCAGTTTCTAGCAGAGACAGACCACCCACTTGATCAATTGGCTATAGTAGCTACAACACAAGAAAAAATTTGATTTCTTAGAAGTATTGTTTTTTCTTGCATAAGGGACATACAAGAATATTAGCTTGGGGGAGATGTTGAGTTCAGATATTACCATCTTTTTGCTGATAATATCCTACCCTATTTCCCCATTTTGACACCTTTTTGCCATCTTATTATACATAGCCCTCCATATTTTCCATTTGTTTTGGCTAAACAGAGTTTTGAGGCTTAAAGGTATGACGAAACATCTTGAAATGTCATTTTTACCTGCATCTGAGTCTCCTCCTAACTATTTGTGCTTTTATATTTTTTATTTTTGTTCTAACATGACTCAAAATTTCTTGCAGATTCCAATAGCCGCAAATCCTGCAGATGATGTCTACCTCTGAGAATCCCGTAGGAATTCCGAGATCTAGTAGATAATCTAATTCCCACAGAGCCTCCACTAATTTTAGACTACAGCTACAACCATATAACCAAATAGTCTAAATTGATGCTTGCAGTCATGAATTAGACTAAACAAAGAACATTCTATTATGATGATCATTGTATGCCTAAAAAATACTATTTTGTTTTGTTGTAGGTTCAACCTTAGGGATTAATTAGTTAGAGGCTGAGATTACATTTGTTATTTCTAGCCTAATATGGCTACAGGAAATTGTATAAACACAGTCTCATTTGCTTTTGAAAAGGGAGACAGTATCAGACGCTATCATGAGACGAAGTGTGACTGTCTCAACACTTAGTCTCTTTATGTATCGACTTTTATTTTATAAGAAAGTATATCATTGATGTTTGAAATTTTTCTATAACCAACTCTTTCGTCTTTGAAGGGGTTTTGAGTGAAGGAGGCCCCCCTTCACTCACAGCTTTGGTGTATATTAGATGTATGTATAGTTTTTGTCCTGTTTATTAATGTGTTTACTTTTCTTTGTAATAACAGTGTGTGAATGATACGATTTCCTTTTCGTTTATGTAACAAACCATTTCCTGTAATATAGTTATAATGATTTTCGATTTCAATGTGTAGTAAATTTCCTGCAACAGCTAATGTAACCTTTCTATATTCCCTATAGCCATTACTCTGTGTTGGATTGTGATAGTGTAGATTGATGATTTCATTTGTTGGACAACACTGTTCTGATTTAACGATTACTGTATGATTGTTTTTATTTATCTCTTTCTTGCATGATTGTTAGCTAAATAAGTTGTCAAGGGTTGTTATATATACCCTTCATGACTATTTCTATAACAACACTTTTGCAAGAACAAAAGCATGCATGATTAGTTATTGAGTGACCCTTCACCTTCTTTCTGATCAATAATCAGCAAGTCAACAATGCTATAAACAGGATTTTTATATACTGCTCAATGGATTTGCTGCAACATTGTTGATTCAGGAAGGGACATTAGTTGTTTTCATGTGACGATACTTTACTCAAGGTAATCAGCCTGCATATACTTTGGATGGCACCTCATCAGTTTACCGCCTTGGGTTGAAAATTCATATTGACAAATTATACAAGTATAATTTGACTCAACATACTTTTCAAGTTGATATATAATCTTGAAATTATCTTACGACTCTGAAATGTATCCATTGTCTCTTCCTCTACCTTTTTCAATTATACCTTCAACATCGAAATTTCTACATTTCTCAATGATAGATCAGCCATTCCTTTTAATAATTTCTCTATTGAATCATGACTTGTTGATGTTGTCTCCATTGTTGAAACTCTTGCACTAACATTTTGTTGTTTCTCCTTCAATAGCTTTTCCATCTCTACATCCATTTCCTATATTTGTATATTCTACTCCACAATCATATGTAACATATTTTCTTTTTCTTTTTCAAGTTCTCCCACCTCTTGGCATTGAGGGTGCTTTGTCGTTGGTAACTCTAATGTCTTACACAATGCCTGGATATCTGCATTTCTATTTTTTATGATCTCTTGCGCTTCATCAACATTGCTAGGATCCAATCCTAATTTGATGATAATATATTCTAAAAATTTTATCCTTGTATCCTTTGTCAATGATGACTTCCTTTCTAACTTCAACTGAGAGTGAATGTTAGTCAAAGAAGTTTGCAAATCTTGAAAAACTATGGAAGAACTTGTCAAAGAAGAGTAGATCATTTCACCTATTTTCTTATGTAAATATATCTGGTCTATAGGGTGATTTTGCTTCATATAAAAAAAATAAGGAGGTTTTGTAGTCCTCTTCAATCTTTGGGACAAGAAGCTTTAGCTCAATAAATGCCAATTGAAATTATCCTCTACTAGGATCTAGTGCAGATAACAACCTGTTTTGAGAAGAGGATGTTTGTTTCCAAAATTGATAAAATGTAGAAGACGTTAGAAGCTCATTATTTTTCTTCTTCTCTCTAAATTTAGAAAAAATTCTTTGGCCACTAGAAGAAGGAGAAGTGGATGCATTAGTTGTTGTTTCTTCAATCTATTCTAAAGTAAACACAGACTCTCTTGCCAACATCATTGTATTTCAAAACCTTTGTATTTCTAACTTTAGATGATTCTTCTTATGTTTATTTGGTCTTTCATCTTTTCAAAACAATAAAATTTGTTGACTTAGACCCTGAAATAGTAGGAGAAATGCTTTCACTTGTTATTTTCAGCCCCTTTTCCTTTGGAAGATGTATTTCCAATTCTTTTTTAATTGAAAAATGTTCTTCAAATTCTTATAAAGTGTTATCATCTCAAACCTAGTGATTAGCGTAATGTTCATATTATGGTTTTGAAAAATGAATATAAGGAGAAATTTTTTTCTTAAGGTGATAGCTGAAATTATTCCCAAAGGATCATAAGGCCAAGTGAAACCCATTTTAAACTTCATTTGGGTTAACAAATTCTCTACCTATTTATTATTTTCTTTGGTATTTTCTATGAAGGAGCTAATATGAACTTTTAGTTTAAACTGAGCCTTATTTTTTCTTGACACGAAATGAACTTAATATACATTCAAGCTCTTCCTTATGGATTCCAAAGAAAAAATTCTCCTTGGTAGAAATATTTGTAGTTTATAAGGTGACAATTCACAACACAAACTCTGATCTCTATGAAGCCTTGATATAAATATAAATATATAACCTTTGTCTACTCACTTAAATGAAAATTTCTCTTAATTTAATTTGAAACCCCTGGGGTTGCATCACTACTAAGAAGACATTTTGATAAATACAAAAATTGGTCCATAAAATCACTAAATGAATACTCTTTTGAATTCTTTTTAACTAATGAGGTCGAATGAATAATAGATTGTGGTTTCCCTTGCAAATCCAGATTTTGTAGTGGAATCTTAAATGTCTCAACTTGATGGTATAAAAGAAGGTAAACTAACATAGATTGATGTTTGAAGAATCCTTCAACATTGAACTTTAAGAACTTCTCATGAATGTTATCTGAGATAAACTAGCTAAATTGAATAGCAAGGAAGGATTTTTTCCGTATGAAAAGACAGATAGAAACCTAAAATAACCTCATAAACCCATTCATCACTTTGATAACCTAAAATACAACAACCATGGAAATTATATTTCTGTACATTTCAGGAAATATGGTTGAGGAATGAGGTGGATTATGACGCTGCAATTTGGATCCTTCTAGTAAAAATGACTAAAAAAATGACCCTCTATTGAAATGTAAGCTTTTGGAAAATTTTCATTAATGGCTCGACTTAAAAGGAATGCAGGGAACTTGGAGAATTAATTTTCAAATATTGAATAATATACTATAGTGCTATATAGAATAAATTTTCACCATTTCTGGCTACTATTTCTCTCTCACCGGGTAAATATCTTCTTCGCACTAGGAGACAAACTCAAGGAAATGATGAGTTTGAGGAAAGAAAAAATGAGGCAACATGGATTCCCAAAGACTCAAACCATCACTGACATCTTCAAACTTTTGAAAATACCAATTATGTAACTAATATAAATCAAAATCACACTTGGTCTCTAAAATCTTAAAATATAAGTCCACTAATGGTAACTCATCTAAATTTGGGATTGTAAGAAGCATGGGATTTTCAACATGTGACTTGCTTTTTCCTTTCAGAGTACTCATTTTGAATATAAACAAAGAGTAGGAAAATTTAAATACTTTGTAAAATTGCAGACAATGAAGAAAATTCCTATGTGATCTTATAACTTTTCTATTGCTTAGTTGCTCTATGAACACTGCAAATCTTAGAAAATTGAACAACAAATTTGGAACAAAATTGCCTTTAGAGGAAATAAAATATCCACTGATAATTTTAATGATTGAAGAGATTAATAAATATTTGAACATTGGTGGAAACAAATGTAACATTTTTGCAGATATGCATTAGAAAATGGTGGAGGAAATAACGAGAACTAATTCAGTGGAAAAATGCTTAATGGGGTAGTGACAATATAAAATTGGCAAAAGCAACAACTAGCGGGAAGGTAGTTTACGAGGGGGTAAATCAGTATATGGTTTTGATTTTTTTTTTGGGGGGGGAGGGGTATGCAATGCATGAGTGCCCGCCAAGTTAGTTTCCATGGTTTTCCTAAACCATGCATTGTGGACCCACCCCCCTCAGTAAATGTTGGAAGTGTGGGGGTGTCCCGCAATTCTTATGAGTTATTGACTACGGTGGATGAGATATTAGCCATTGGAATTTGAACGAATTTTATGACGTGCTTTATTGGAAAAAAACCCATTAAAAATTATGTTATTTGTGGAAAATTAAAACTTGAAGCAACATTTATAAAAATATGTTGATTTATTACAAAGTGCAAACTATAACCTTTTTTTTGAAAACTTGTATTTTCAAGAAAATTGGATAGGTGAAAATATGTTACAACATGAGCTCCATCTAGGGGCTTGCCCCTATGATGTAGAGAACATGCAGATCCATGTGCCTTCTCCTTGAGCTATGGATTCATTACTATGAAAATATCACACCTTCTCTGTAAATGTAAATCACACCAATATATTTACAATTATTATGAAAGAACTTACTCAATATTGAATGTAATATTTCAAATATTTCCCATTGACTGGTAATGAGAAATATTTTCCTTCTACATTTTGAATGATGAAAGTAGAATTTCCTTTGGCCTCTGAAATCTTGAAAGTACCCAATTAAATATTGTGAAGCTTTCCATGTTTCTCTTTTTCTTCTCTTCTTTCATCCCATCTCAGTACTAGGTATCCTTTCCTACAGTCTCTTTCTTTGGGTTTCCTATGAGATAAAGTCTTCATTTTATCTTGATACTAGAGTAGCTTGTGCTGAAATTCTTCCCTATATTGATTGAGTTCAATAATTTGGTTGACTCTCTTTTAAAAATCATTTCTTTCCTCATAGGAATCCTGCAATATTTTCATCACTAGAAATGATAATTGTGTAGGAAAAATAGCTTCAGCACCATAAACGAGTTGAAATGTAGATTTTATAGTAGCTCTCTTGGGCGAAACTCTATTTTCCTTGAATGAAAATTTAAAGTGATTATCCCAGTTTCTTTTTTGGTCTGTTAACACATGTTTTATGACTTTGATTAAACTTTTATTTGATGACTCTGTTAATCCATTCGCTTGTGGATAGTAAGGTGTAGAATGATGTAGAAAATTTTGATATTTTTGACAAAACTCTATCATTTTTACAGAACTAAAGGCTTGGGAATTATCAATAATTATTTCTCTTGGATAGCCAAATATAGATAAAATATTTTCTTTAGTTAATTTCATAACTACATAATCAATTTCATTTCTGAGAGGGATAGATTCTACCCATTTTCTGAAATAGTCTATTGTTGTTAGGATCCACCTATGTTTTCTATTGGACATGGGATTTATTTCCCCAATACGATATAAACCCCATTGTAGGAAAGGAGCTTCTACTAATATAGGAATCAAAGGTAGAGAGGATAATTTATGTTTACCTATAAAGATTTGGAAAGGAATGTAGCTCCGGAATTTTAATCCAACTTGAGTAAATAATTTAGGCCAATAGAATCATGTTCTAAGTATCTTGTGTGTAGCTTCCCTCCAAGCATAGTGACCTCCACATGCTCCTTTATGAAATTTGTCAATCACCCCTTCAGTTTCACTTTCAGTTAGACATAACAATTAAATTTTCAAAGGATCCTTCCAATATACGCTAGCATTAACTATGCAATATTTCATATACCTAATTCTAAGAGATCTGCATTGATTCTTTGTGAATTCAGGGGGACATTTGAATTTCTACAAAAAATGAAAAATATCCTTATACCAGTCTAACAACATTTTATTTATCAATATTCAAAGATAAATATGTAGATATCAAACTAGAAGAAGGTTCTTGTGGATTCTTCTTCTCTGAATTTGGAGAAGGTTCTTGTGGATTCTTCTCCAAAACTATATATGAAAGTTTCATAATTGAATTATCACTTAGGATTTTACAATTTGATTATGCTACCAATTTAGTTAATCCTTGTCCCTTTACCAGCTTTGTTGGTTTGATATCCAAATAAAAAATCTTATCTATCCATCTTCCCCTTCTTCCATTTGTATTAGGTTGAGTGAAAATTGTATTTACTATGTTGTTGGGTACATATTTTGTTATTTTAGAATGTAGTACATAAGTTCTATAAAATTTTGAATCCTAAACTAAAATATAAGCTTGTTTCTCAATAATATCATACTTTAGCTTTTCATCCCTAATGACTTTACTAAGTAAACAAATTGGTAACTCACAACTATCTTCATTTTGCTATAATAATCTGTTGTTATTGTAGTTTGTGATGCAAAGCAAAAGATACTAATAAACTTTGAATAATTAGGGATAGCTAAGACTGGTACTTTTGAAAGTCCCTTTTTAATTTGAGCACATGAAAATATGCCTTGTGCATTCCAGTTAACGTCATGATTATATTTTATCATAACAATGATATATTTTCAAATTTCAGCATAATTAGGTATAAATATTCTCAAGAAATTGATTTTTCCTAAAATTGATTGAATCTCCTTCTTCGTTCTTATCAAACTGATTAACTAAATAGAATACACTCTTTTTGGATCTATCATGACTCATTCCTTTGAAATAATATGTCCCAACAATTTTCCTTATGACATGGAAAACACTCAGTTTTTTGGATTCAGAGAAATCCCAAACTTTCTACACCTTTTGAAAAACGTCTTTAAATGCTTAGTACGTTGAAAGTTAGATTCAAAAAAGATAGTAAGGTCATCAAATTAAATAGCCATGAATTTATTTGTTTCTCCAACAAAAGTTAGATCCATAGCTCTTTGGAAAGTTTCTCCTGCATTTATTAAATCAAAAGGAATTTTGGCATATATAAATGTAACCCAAGGTGTAGTAAAATCAATTTTACTTTTGTCATATTCATTATCCAATATCTAGTTATATCCTGAGAAGCCATGTAACATTGAAATTTTTGGTTACATTCTATTACTTTTTGCAGTAAATAATCCATCTTAGGTAAAGGATAACTATCCTTCAAAGGTAAGTTATTCAAATTCCTAAAATCAACACAACGTTATTTCTCCATTGTTTTTTGTAACATGAACCATATTAGCTATCTAATCAGAATATATTATAGGTATAATGATTTTTACATAAAATAATTTCTTTATTTATTTCTCAATTACTAGAAATAATATTGGGTTTATTCTTCTCAGTTTCTACTGAAAGGGTTTGGCCTCTGGTTTTAAAGGAATATTATGTTCAATAATAGATGTATCATATATCTTTATATTTTCATATCTCTATGCAAAAAAATATTAATACTTGTTGAATAATTCAATGTATTTATATTTGATTTCCTGTGGAAGTGAGCCTGAAATTTTGATGTTTATAATATCCTTTGTAGTACCAATATTACATTCATGTACATCATCCTATTGGGAATTTAGGAAAGAGGAATTAGGGACATCATTTTGATCAAATAATATTTCAAGGGGGACTAATAACATGGTATGCTATCTTTTGCTTCAAATTCTCATCTTGCTAAAATATATTTTCTTCTATAGCTTCATTACCATCGTGATCAATATGTAAATTTGAAAATTCTTCAATTTCTTGTAGAATTTTTTTCAATTGTTCATCATCTTCAATGTAGCCTACCCAACCCCTTTTGTTACCTCGAGGGATGGGGTAATTTTTTTTTCTTGTTTCCTCTCATTTCTTTCCATTTGCCTAGGTTCTTATCCTGTTTAACCCTTTGCATGTTGAATTCCTTTCACTAATGACTCTACCCCATTGGTATCATTTCTATGTGAAATTACCATAGGCTAGACACAAGGCCAAAGCTCCTAAGCCTGACACGTTTTTGTGCCCTTTATTATTTCTGCCACACCCTAAGCTCCATTCTTCATGAAGTGACCAAAGGTTGGGATTAACCCATAACCCCTTCCATCCTCGTTTCATCCTTCATGACTCATTTACAACCTGACAAGCTCAATATTTTGAGACACGTATCTTGTAGGGTTCGACCCTACACCCCCACCCCCACCACGCCCCCTTTATGCTCTGATTGGTGTCGTTTTCCATCACAATTATCCTTCTTATCCCAACATTATCTTCCTGACAGTATCCCAAAGTACATGTTTGGTTAGCTACTGACATCTCTGATTTGAGCTTCCCTCTACAGTGTTCCCCTAATCCAACTATTGTCCTCACACTTGTTTGCTTTTCTCTTCCACCATTATTGGCCCAAGAAATCTTGATAGATTCCCTCATGACATCACTATATTCTTCCTAGTTACGGATTCAAGCTGATCTGGTTGCGAGATCATTCCAATCCAATAGCATCACCATCGGGCATGAATGGATTGCCTATGTGACCAACCAACATCATCTCACTAGGTCCCTTCTGGTACACTCTAAACTGCCCTACCTACCAACTGCCAAGAATCCACTACCAGGCTTATGTGGAAGGTGGGGTCGTATGATGTCCCTTCCCATTAGCCTGTCCTCCTATTTGTGTCCACCACCATCACCATTACGACAAGTGTATCACCATGTGGTGAGACCCACATCATCCTGCCAAACTAGCTTCCTAGTACTTGCGATTAACTCCCCACTTTATTCCTTTGGGATGAATCGGTTGGATTGACTTGGTAGGTAGGCCAACTCCTAACCAATAACATCGTAGTATTAAGGAGGGTCATGCTAGGTAGCTACTTGCATCATCCCATTGGGCCTTACCCGATGCCTTCAACTCTTTCGCACCAATAAAGCTTCGAGTGAACTTTAGCGGGCCAACATGGTATGTGGGCCATTCGGAAACCAATGGCACAAACACAACAGAGTGGACCCAACCACATATACCTCCAAATTCATCCTGCTAGGCTTTGGCCAATTATTTTTACTGTGCACCACCAACAACCCATCAGGTTCTTCCTCCAGGGGTGAGTTGTCATGTGGGCCCCAAGTGGCGTTGTTTCCATTGGTTGTCGCTCTATTTACTACCATTGTGTCCCAACACCCTACACCCAACACATTTTCTTTATACCTATTTATTAAGCATCAGGGTCATACCTCCGGGTAATGAAGTCACTTCTGCCACGTGTCGACCCACTGGCATCATTCTTTAATGCCATTCATGCCACTCAATTTCTTCCACTTATCCTTTCTAAGGAGAGAGAGAGAGTCATTTGAGGCCTTTTACTATAATCACCCTCTTCTATAAACAAAACAACCTAGTTACAAAGTCTGGTTCAGAAACCACTCCTAAGTGGATTGTTGTTTTGGAAGGGGTGCCCCCAGAGTAGCTCTTCGTCTTTGATCTGCATGATCAATTGGGTTGAAAGCCACTTTTGGGACCTCAAGGCCTATCTATCTGACTACCTCTATGCCACGAGAATGCTACCACATGGTTCGGCACTTTCTATTGAACCTTCATCTCATCCCTCTAGTTTATGCATCCAGGCTTATGTGGGTTGTGGGAAAACCCACCCACCAATAGAAGAATCGTTAGGCACACATCATTTTCCACATCTTCCCTACATTTCAATCTAGGTTATCTATTGCTTATGCCTTTGGAAATGTTTTTGGATTAAACCTCCAAGCCACATCAATACTCTAATGATCAAAGGCATTAGAGGGAAATATGACATGTCAATGAGAAGCCTCCATGATTACGATTCTGCTTCTGCAAGGGATAAGGTCACCCAACCTTTTCTATAAGGTTAAGGATTCTCTCTTTTGTGCCACAACGAATCCTTTGCCTTAGAATTATACTATGGGTAAATCAAGGAACTTAAACTCTTCCTCATGTAATGTCTTAGACAAAGATCTCAATTATCTTTCTGAATAAAAGCTCTACCACTGTGCAGGCTTCCCCGAGCTAGTCATCTCAATTATGGCTCTGACCCATAGGTCTAGTATACCTCCAGATCTACATCAAGGGCTCACCACTCTACCAATGTTAAACTAAAGCATTCTATGGTGGTACCCCTCTTGAGCTTGAGTGGAAGCAACTCCAATGAGTTACTGGCCTTCGTGTATTACTTGTTTAAGGATAACACATTTTGTGCATGCCAATGTTGGAAACATTTTGGTCACCATCTGGTAAGGACTTACAATGGAATCCTGAAGGAACTTCATCTCTTCAACCACACACCAATGGTTCCATGCTCCAAAGAAATCATGTAATTTTTGGTTATGTTCATCAATAGGTACATCTTAAGGGTCATAATGCCATCCTCCAGCTTCAGAACTATCTCTTTCTCACATTTATTTACAAATTTCTTTTATGTTATGCTTAGTGAGGGGTAAAATATGTTTTGATATGTTATGTGGCCTAATATGGTTTAAATGCAGGAAATGGAGCAATTTTGAGATGATTTCAATGTAGGATCTTAGAGTAGACAATAGGAAGTGATTTAAGAGGTTTTCCACTGCCTTAACTCCCCCAATCATCCAAGATCACCACACTCTCTCTCTCATGAGCTCGAAGTGATTGGAAGCCAAGCAAGACAAGGTAATTTGTAGCCAAGAAACAATTGTAGTTAAAGAAGAACTAGATATTCCCTTCTCGAGTTTTGGGAGACAAACATTCCTCTTTTCTAGGGAGTTCTTAGTAGCTACCCTCTTGTATAAATAAACATGCCAAAGAGCTCATTCGGATTCAAACTTTGTTTTGATCTAAGAATATATTGAGCTCAAGCACTTGATACTATTATTTTTGACTGGTTATGTGATGTGTTTGACGTTGATGCAATGATAATGAGAAGTTTCTTATTGATCCATCATTAAGTTAGTTATAGAGGCCTGAGGCTCTTGGGTTTGGGCCCAACCCCAATGGCTTAAGTTCCTCTTATGTATTGGTATTTATTTTTAATTTAGAATTTTTATTAGTTTTCTGCATTTCATTAGAACATAACCCCTCAAAAATATTGAGACTGCAACCTCTATCTCATCTCTTTCAGGGAGCATGAATGGAAGAATCTACCATCACAACCCAAAAATTATATGTTTCTGACTTATTGGAAGAAGTTATATGTTATTCGTCTTGTTTTTCATCTATTTGTTGAAGCTTTGAAGTTGATTGTGACTAGATCAGAGTTTTTGGCATCGATTAGATAATATTTAAATTCAACTCATATTTCCCACCATTGGTTATTTTATTTTGTCAATGATAAAAGAGTATGTGCATGTGTTGTTGCAGGTTTATTTGGATTTGCAGGCAAGAGGCCTTTCACCACATCCATCCAGGACTTTGTTACCCTCTTTGATGAATCCCAAAATTCTATTCTTGAGCACATTCACTTAGGCTACCGTGAGAATCCATCCTAGTCCAAAACAGACCTTCTTGAGGTTTTGATCTTGGCTAGGGGCGTTGTCCACTTTCCATCCATCTACCACAACTTTCGTCCACCTCGACATCCCTTGATATCATCATTCCTACATCCCAAACCTTCTTGGCAGCCTTCCTGAAGCATTACAAGCCTTTGTGTAGCAATACAAAGCACCTGTAGCAACCTATTTTACCCCCTGTCTTGACTTGTAATGCAAGTTTGAATTAGTTTAGGAGTAGGTTGACCCCCAACTCAGACTCCATGATCAAGGGAAGCACCTAGGCCATTCCAACCATCATTTTCCTTCACTACAAGCATTAGATGCTTTATCGTAGATTTAGAACAAATAGAGCATTGATTTATATGCACCTTTGAACTAGATAGATGATGCATGAAATCTTGAGTTATGATTTGGTAGGGTAGTTTTATGTTTGCAAGTGGATTTGGTAGCTAGATGATTGATTGCAAAATAGTGTAGTTTACTTTTTGCAAGTAGTGTGGCTCTTGTTTTCTTTCATGAATTGGCTCAGTAGCATTTACAAGTTAATAACATCTACAAGTTGAGGTTTAAAAAAAAATTTCCTTTTTGTCATTAGAAATAGCTTATGAATTGCACCTTCAGTAGTCAATTTACTTCTAATTCAATAGAAAGAATGGTCTTGGAGCACTATTGATCAAATGTCCTAGTTCAAGGCGGCATGGGTAGAATCCCATCTACTATGTATATAGCACTGTCACCTCAAAATTTGTATGAAACTTGGGTTGATAAATAGAGTCTAGGATCCCTTGGGAGTTGCAATACTCTTGGCGACTAACCAGGGCTTGCCACATTTTGGCGTCGTTTCCAGGGAAGTTTATAGGTAGATTTTATTTCTGCTTAAGAATTTATTTCTGTTTTGCATTCATTTTTGAAAAATCAAATAAATGAAGAAAAAAATTCTTTCATGCCTCATAGGAATAGAGATACTCAAGGAAACTTCTTACCAAACAACCCGAAACCTTCAAACAGTCAACCTTGACTCTCCTTTGGTGACTATCAGCTTGCCTCTCTGACTACACAGGAGTTAGAAGACACTTTAGGTGAACAACCTAAGATATTTGAAGAACCTAATGGGGAAGGAGAAGAAGAAATTTCACCTACCAAACCATGGATGAAAATATTAATAATGACACTTTCCCTATTAGAGATAGCATTGGAGAGGCGAGAATGAAGAATATAAGCCCTACTTCCGTTCTACATTTCCATGGCTTAACCTATGAGAACCCTGATGCTTTTATGTTTTAATTTTTTGTTGTTTGTAGGACCTATGAGTATGCCTCTGATGACCAAAAGTTGAAGTTATTCCCATCTACCCTTAAGGATGTAACCTTGCACCAATTTATGGGTCTGCCTAGGGATAGCATCACTACCTAGGCACAAATGCAACAAGCCTTTAATAACAAGTATAGGGTCTATTGTAGGTCCAAAAAAACCAAAGAAGAAATATTCAGAATAACTCTTGGACCTGATGAATCCCGAGAAGACTATGAGGAGAGATCTCAACTCATTTATAGGAGGGTCAGATGAACCTTTGATCCTGAATCACTCAAGCTAGTTCTTCTTAGAGGAATTAGGGAAGACATGCTAGAAACCCTCAACATGCTATCTAGAAGAGACATTTATCAGTTATCCTAAGATGACATCATAGAAGTGTTCAAAAACCACTCTAGGGCTGCTAGGAAGAAGGGTAGGGCTAGTCAAGCCTTAGTCAGTTATTCTCCTTCCACAACATTCATCAAGAATGAGATTTGGAACATGTTGGAGGATGTTAAAAGTGAAATGCAGCATACCTTTCCCTTGAAAATGGATACCATGAAAATCAAGATGAGACAAGAAGAATCAAAGAGGGCCCTTTCTAGTTTCTTCCCTAAATGCATTATAAGGCACGTGAGAATGAATTCCCATTAAATATCATAGATGTCTATTTAGTCTGTGAGGATAACCATTCCATAGAAAATGTCCTTCTTTCCCTAGTTTAAAAGTTGTATACCAAGGGGTAGAAGGTGGGGCTGAGAAACTCTACTTTATAAATCAAAGGAGGCTTCAAGGACCTCGGTCATACCAGAATGGATCCTTTCCACCCTGGTAAAATTCCACTAATCCATCATGGTCCACACCTGCTTCTTGGCCTTATGCTCCTCAATATCCTCCCCAACCTATCAATCAACCATTTCAACCATATGATTCTCAACATCCTTAATGGAATAACTCATCACAAGGGTGGAGGCCTCAACTCAACCAACCTCCTACTTCACTACCTCCACCTCTATATCAACCAAAAACCACTCATATCGCTCCACCCAAGTCACCAAAGATGCTTGATCAACCCAATCCAAACTTGAATAACAAGAAATCACAACATGTCTACATTGGAGAGATATATTACCATGACTATGTTGTGGAGATTCAAGAAATCAACCTTAGGTCTGGAAGAGTGCTTCCAGATAACCAACCTCCATCTCCACCTAAAGAAATTGTAGAGGAAAAGGAAGAGATTATCCCCTAAGTAAACTGACCTCCTTTTATTAAGAGATTGATCCATTCTAACCAGCACATCCTAGAAGAGACCAAACTTCTATGAGAATTGAAAAATATGTGTGTTAAAATACCCCTCCTCCAAGTTATTAAGGATGTTCCTATATAGAATAATCTTATCAAGGATAAATGTTTCAAACACCTTGGGAGGACAAAAAGAGACATCCCCACCATTAATTTTATTTCTCAATTATTTGATTTGATATTGGGGAGAGTGCTTTGTCGAAAATATTTAGACCTTGGAAGTCCAGTAGTAGATGTGCACATTGATGGCATCATTTTCCCTCATACCCTAATTTATCTTTGGGATTTCATCAATGTGAAGACTAAAGAAACCATGCTAAAACTAGACCTCCAAGGATCCTTGAGAAATACCACTATAGTGTTGCAACTTGTAGATAGATCCATAATGGCTCAAGATGGATCTATTGGGGATTTAATGGTCTCTATTGACTCCTGGGAGTATCCTACTAACTTCTTGGTTCTCCAGCCCAAAATTAAATTTAATGGTTATTGTCTCATCTTAGGAAGGCCATGGAGCCAATATTGATGCTTACATTAGTTACAAGGTTGGGAACATAACCATTAATAATGGGCATTTTTCCAAACAACTGGTATTATACCCTCTTGCTTAGCCATCCATTGAGAATGGCTTACTCCTATGGATAGATGAGGAGGAGTAAGATGAAGTGTATCAAACAAAATCCCATCCAATATGTACCCTAGATGTTGTTATAAGAAGGGGGGAGCTTGATAAAGATGACCCCATTGACCAGATCCTTCAGAACCAACACCCCAATACCATGCCTCTTGTTGAGCTTGTGAAAGAATCTAAGAGCATTCCTTGGAATGAATTACACTTAGTTGACCCAAGTCATGCCCATGTCAAAGTTGTAGAATTTTTCCATTTAAAACCTTAAATATTAACTCCTCTCTTTTAGCCAACCAAGAAGATAAGTTGTGCAAGATGCTGAGAGAATACTTAAATTCTTTTCATTGGAACTATAAAGAAATGAAGGGGGTGCATCCCTCAGTTTGTACTCATCACATCTACATTAAGGAGGGATGAGAACCTATGCACCAACCTCAGAGAAGAATCAACCTAGCCCTCAAGGACATAGTAAGGGAAGAATTGAAAAAGTTGATGGATGCAGGGTTCATATACCCAATCTCAGATAGAGAGTGGGTGTCTCCTCTAGTTTTGGACCCAAAGAATAATTGGAAGTGGAGGATCTTTGTGGATTACAGAGAACTGGAAAAAACCATCAATAAATACCATTTCCATTTGCCTTTCATTGATAAACTTTTATATTGTCTTGCAGGGAAGATGTTCTTCTCTTACCTATATGGATTCAATGGTTACAATTAGATCCAGATCAGCCCTGAGGATCCAAACAAAATTAAATTCACATGTCCTTGGGATACCTTTTCATATAGGGTCCTCCCTTTGATTCTATGCAATACCCATGCCACTTTTCAAAGGGAAGTTCTAAGAATCTTTGTTGAACTGGTCCATGACTCTATGGAGATATACATGAATGAATTCCACCACCTATGGGTGTAACTTACTGGAGGTTCTCTCTAACCTGGGAAGAGTCCTAAGGAAATGCATTGAAATGAACCTCTTGCTTATTCTTGAGAATGTGATTTTTTAATGAATGTAGGGACTATCCTTGGCCATTCAATACCACAAGAGGGAATATAAGTGGACCCAAACAAGATTTTCATCATCGAAAGGGTCCCTACTCCTCAAAAGTAGAGGTATGTTAGAATTTTATTGGGCTTAGTTGGATATTATAGTAGGTTTATCAAGGACTTCAGTAAAGTGGCTTTGCCATTTCTTAGATCACTAGCCAAGGACTCAGAATTTTGCTGGACAAATATCTGCTAAGAGGCCCTTTAGATTGTAAAAGAGAAATTAACCACTACACCCATACTTAGGGGCCCCAATTGGGCTCTTCCTTTCCATATCCATGTTGACGCATCCCAAAAAGATATGGGGGAAGCCTTGGGACAAATATATGGAAGGTTACCTTATGCCATTTACTTCTTCAGTAAAATTTTGTCTAAGGCTCAACTAAATTACACTGTAACTTAGAAAGAACTCCTAGTTGTTGTACACTCCTTAATAAAATTCAGACACTACATCATTGGATACCAAAATTTTGTGAATACTGACCATGCAATTATTAAATACTTGATGAATAATTTTGATGTGACTTCTAGAATCATTAGATGGTTTCTATTGTTTCAATAGTTTGATTTAACTGTCATTGTCAAGCCAGGAAAAGAAAATGTAGTATCAATTTTTTTGTCTAGACTTTCTTTTCCTGCAGGTGATGA
Source organism: Pinus taeda (assembly GCA_000404065.3). Lineage (NCBI taxonomy): Eukaryota > Viridiplantae > Streptophyta > Pinopsida > Pinales > Pinaceae > Pinus > Pinus taeda. The sequence goes on along the minus strand of APFE031436672.1, from coordinate 163,248 downwards.
AGGGATGGTTGATGATCAGCTTCTAGATGAGCACCTATATGTTATCTGAGTGCTATCTCCATGGTTTTCTAACATAGACAACTACCTAGTTAGTGCAAAATTTCCCCCAAATTTGTCATCTAGGGAGAAGAGCAAAATTGTAAGGAAAACATCCCCTTTCACTTGGATTGGGGGAAATGCTTTGAATCTAGGACTAGATCATATCTTAATAAGATGTGTTAGAGAAGAAAAATTATTTGACATGACCTCGGCCTTTCTTGATGGGCCTTGTGGAGGTCATTTTTCTACCGAAAGAACAACTTCTAAAGCTCTACAAGCTAGCTATTATTGGCCCACTCTCCACCAAGACGCAAGAAGGTATACCAGAAGATGTGGTTAGTTCTAGAGGATGGGAAAATCCACACCCAAGGATGAAATTCCGCTACAACTTTAGGTGGTCTTGAAGCCATTTGAGAAGTGGGGCATGCATTTCAATGGGCCAATTGATCCACCATTAGGACTGAAGAAGTACATCATTGTGTGCACTAATTACTTGAAAACGTGGGTGGAGATAAAGGTTGTTAAGACAACAACAAAGGAGAAAGTGGTTGAGTTCTTAAGGGAAAATATCTTCTACAAACTTGGGTACCTTAGAGAGATAGTATTTGTTGAGTGCAACCCAACTTGGCCTAGATTTTGGTGAAGACTCTGCATTTTGGGGAGCATAGTGTGAAGTAAAGGATGCATCAGAGTGCGAAGTGGACCATGTAGTGGTTTAGCGGAGCACCAAAGTGGACCGCATAGTATATATATTGCATGGTATATGGGCTTCGAAGCAGGTCGAAGCCCCTCCCTTTTTGTTAAAATAATGTAATGTTGTAAATGATGAATGTTTTTTACCACAGTAGCTTGTATTAGGGGAGTCCATAGTATATGGAACATGGTATTGCGATGATATATCCCTTGATGTAATAGTATATATGAGGATGAATAATAAAGAGGAAAAACATGCGAAGAATCACAACATGTATTGAATGGTTTTATCTTTGTGAATTGTGGTTTAGGAAAGAAGGTGAGGCTCTGCAGCTAAGTTCATAGAGACCTGATTCTGTAGCTGGGTGTGCGGACTGCCTACATCTGAGTGCACATGAAAAGAATTGTTTGTTGTACAAATTCTCTATTATAAGAAATAGCTCTTATGGACGTAGTCCTAGATTGGGATGAACCATGGTATAATTTGTGTCTTCATGTGTTTATTTTCTTATCATCTATTGTAGCGTAGCCATTTATTACATTGGCATATTGTTTCAATACAATAAAGTTTTATGGATGTGTATGATATTTTTTAAGTGATGAATGCAATGTGGTGAAGTAATGTATCAATGTGAAGTAACTTATGAATGTTAAGTATAGGAAAAAAAATACATCTCCACATCCCTCAAGGCTATAGAAATGTGGTTCTACATCATGTGATAGTCACTTCAGGTGAGACTGCGATCTGCTTGCAGGTCGTTACCGAAAGGACCAGTGGTTGAGGGTTTTTTCGATGTGCAATTAAATATCGAACCTAGGTCAGCCCATACTAAGCCAACAATCATCGATTAGGAAGCTTAATTCACATCACATTTGATCGAGAATATTTTAAGGAAGCATCATATCAAACATAGAACATCTATTGCCTATCACCCTCAATAAAATGGGAAAGTAGAGGTTACAAAAAGGGCATTGGAGAGCATCCTCACTAAGGTTTTGAGAAGTAGTAGGAGAGATTGGGTAGATATATTAGTGGAGGCCACTTGGCCCTATAACACCACTTGGAAGAAAACTACTGGGTTCAGTCCATATGATCTAGTTTGTGGAATGAAAGATCTTATTTCTAGTTTAAGTATAATACTTTGAGAATGGAAACCCAAATAGACTTATATGTTACCAAAGAACAAAAAGAGAGGTTGCTCTAATTCAATGGCTTGGATGAGTTTAGAATGCATGCCCTCCTACACAATGAAGTTATCCAATTGCCTAGGACATTCTGGCATGATAGACATATCAAGGAGAAGGTTTTTCAGGAAGGGGATTAGACACTACTATATGAATCTAGGTTCAAGGATTTCAAAGGAAAGCCGATGAGAAGGTGGTTAGGCCCATATATGATAGAGAAATGTCATGAAAATGGAGTTGTTCAAATGAGAACCATTGATGAGGAAGGGATTCCCTTGCTTTTCAATGGATACAAGGTATACAGAAAACCTATGTGTGAGGAAGAATTCATTAGTAAATCAACAGATTGGAAGTGTCATAGCTTCTAGTCAACAATATTTCTAGATACGTTTTTCAAAAAAACAAAAATTCCTGGATGAAAACCTTTATAAGGCATCTAACACCAATTCTTCGGTGGAAAAACACTCTAAGGTAGCTGAGGAGCAAAAGGGAGAAGAGAAATAATGAATATCCCTTGATAAAAACCTCCCTTGATGCACATAGGGAAAGCATACAGGTTTAAAACCTCCTTTGAGGCAACCTATGTGTCTCCGAAAAACATAAGAAGACAAAAACAAAAACAGAAACAAAAGAAAAAACATAGGAAATGGATCTAAAACATGTTTGCTAATGTTTTTGTCATTTTGCAGGATTGAAGATGATGGTAGATTCCATAGCTACAGGCCATCATTATTAATATTCTCTTCACTCCTCCCTCCATCTACTTCATATCCATCATCTAAAATCATGTGATCACCCTCTCCACCATCCCATTACCCCAAAATTCAAGTTTCACCCCCTCTTTGGATTGTTAAAGGAAGGACATGTAATTGCTACAGGAAGGTCCTATAGTGCTATAGGAGGGTTCCAAAAATCTACAAGAGGGAGATCTGAAGGAAATAATAGCCCAACATGACCTTTCAAAAGATGAATAAGGTTCCCCCACCATGGTTCACCATCCATCCATCACTCATCCATCCTAGTTCATAAAAAAAAAAAAAAAAATTCACTCAAATCCCTCCACTTTGTCTTACCTCTGTTAAACATTTCTTGAGAAACCCACGTATAACATCCTCTTCATTTCTACAAATATATGCCACTCTCTCAAAGTCACAACATTATCCTCAAAGACATTTTACATCCTCTCTCATCACCCCCATGCATATAGAAGACCCTAGAAGAAAAGAAAAGGACTATTACAGGAAGATAACCTCCTCCTGTAGCAGCTTGTGCCCACATCACATAAATAAATAATCCTATTTTTTTCTCATCAGTAGGGTTGATGAAAATTTATGAGGCCACTTTGAAGTAGTCATATCACTCCCAAAAGACTTTCCACCAGCAGTAATAGCTTGGACATCAACAAGGTACCTGCACAAACAACAACCACATCAATTAAATATCAAGAGTAGCAATGAAGAAATGCATAGAAAGAAACACAATAAGTCAAATCCTTTGATGAAAATAATGAGGTCCAAATATAGCATGCATATCCATGCATCAATTTGATCAGCGGGTAGGCACAAGTATGGAAAACTCTCATCTCCTTCCTATGTGTAAATAATGAAAATGTATAAATATCAAGAGGAGGTGTTTTAATAAGCTAGAGGTGGCCAATTAACTTGGCCACCCTCGGCTAGTAAAATAAAAGTAATGGTAAGCACTCATGTAATGTGGAGGTGTCATATCATATGATTTGGGATCACAGAGAGTGGGTGGTGATTACAAGGAAAAAGGGAATAATTACTTCAAGTGGGGACAACATTCCAAAAGAGGAAATGTCTTGTGACTGTCAGGCCACCACTGCGCTCCAAGCCTAAGCCAAAAATGACATATTATGTACTGGGGCTTGAATTATTTTTCATAAACGCTCACTTTCAAAATAGTTAAGGAGAGGACAAGCTTAGGGTTCCATCGAGGAGATTCGAACCTTGTTCTTCCAATTCTACAGGAGGGAGCTACTGGTAAGCCTACAATTGCTACAAGAACGTCGAGAGACTGCTATAGGAAGACTAAAATGGTGAAGGAATGCTACAAAGGGTTGAATTTGTCTCCAATTTATTACCCTCATCCTAGACCACATGATAAAAAAGTAAGTGCACCATCTTGTTCATCCATCCATAAATTGTATGCAAGGTGCACTTCAAATTCTATAGGAAGTAGCAGTCAAATTCTGAAATTGAAAGATATTTTCGAGCTATAGATTAGATGGAATGTAGGAAATTATCATCAACCATGGATTTTAACCCACTGCTACCACTAAATTATACACCAAATCTATTATAGGAAGTATCTCTCCTTCACTTAGCTAAAAACATAGAGAAGAGATGGGGGGAGGACATAACGAAAGGGAGCCCTGAGATACCAAAATAATCCATCTACATCCTCCTTTGGTAGACATTTTTATAAGACATCAGTGGCTAGTATTCTTCGAGTTGTTGAAAGGATATGATGACATTAGCTTTGAATTTTCCATGGCCCTAAAGTCACAAATAGAAGAAAGTGACACCACTATGGTGAGGGGATTAGCTATTTCACTTAGCCTTAAGCCAATTAGTAAAGTTACAAACCTACCCCTATGGATCAAATGGGGAAGAGAAGACAAGACCACTAGTGTCATTGCTAAAAATAGCTTCTTCACTTCTAATGAAAATCTTGTCGAGGATAAGAATGGAGTTAGGATGCAAATCTTACCTTATCCTTGGGATGAGGTGGCCTACCATATCTTGAAATACATCTCCTATGAGGGGAGGATGAATTTTGTCTATGCCTACCATTTTAGATTACTTCATGAACTCATATTTCAAGTAGATTTTTCCCCTGGCTCAAAGACTTAGTGTGCCATAATTCCTCCTACAATCCATCAGGGACATGAGTCAAAAAGTGAGAGAGGGAAAACATGAACACCTAGGCCACCATGGCCTCATTAAAGTGATATTAGTGGATCCCTTGAACAAATTGAGAATCCTTTTCCTTTGGTCCAAATTTATAGACATGGATATATAGGCCTTCATTAGCACACTAACCCTCACACCAAGTGAGATGCCAACCTCTAGTGTTGGAGGAAGAATGGAGAGATTAGAAGAAGAAGAAGAAGGGGCATAGCCAGGAGAGGAAGAAGAAGTAGGGTTAGAAGAAGAGGAAGAACCTAAGGTAGAGGTAGGAAAAGAGAAATATGAATAGGAAGAGGGGGACCAACAGGAAAAATCAAGTCCTAAGAAAACTACTGAGCCCAGAGAAATAGAGGTATCCCTAAAGAAAACAAGTTTTTCTCCATAACCGACTGAAACAGAGTTAGCTGCAACTTTAGCTACCTTGAGTACCCCAATCAAACCTAAAAAGAAGAGACAAAGGAAATCCCCCATACTTTAATAGAAGGAAAAGCACCAAGATCAAATTCATACCATTTTAGATTACTTCATGAACTCAAAGATGAGTTTGGTCTGTGCCTACCATTTTAGATTACTTCATGAACTCATATTTCAAGAAGAATTTCCCCTTGATCAAAGACTTAGTGTGCCATAATTCCTCCTACAATCCATCAGGGACATGAGTCAAAAAGTGAGAGAGGGAAAACATGAACACCTGGGCCACCATGGCCTCATTAAATTGATATTGGTGGATGCCTTGAACAAATTGAGAATCCTTTTCCTATGGTCCAAATTCATAGACATTGATAGATAGGCCTTCATTAACACACAAACCCTCACACCAAGTGAGATGCCAACCTATAGTGTTGGAGGAAGAAAGGATAAACTAGAAGAAGAAGAGGAAGAAGAAGAAGGGGCAAAGGCAGGAGAGGAAGAAGTAGTAGGGTTAGAAGAAGGGGAAGAACCAAAGGTAGAGGTAGGGAGAGAGAAATTTGAAGAGGAAGAGGGGGATCAACAGGAAAAATCAAGTCCTAAGAAAACTATTTAGCCCATAAAAATAGAGGTATCCCTAAAGAAAACAAGATCTTCTCCATAAGTCACTAAAACAGAGGTAGCTACAACCTTAGCTACCTTGAGTATCCCAGTAAAACCTAAAAACAAGGGACAAAGCTAATCCCCCTATACTTTAATAGAAGGAAAAGAACTAGGATCAAATAAGGAATGCCTCAAATGTCCACCAAAGCTCCTATCACAATTGAAGAGTGTATTGTACCTAAGGGGGATAATATGGAGTACAACGGGTTGTACCCAAGGGAATAATGTAATAATGGGATGGGCCATAGTAATAAATAAGGTGGTTAACCTGTATCATGTAAGGGACCACAAGTAATCAGTAATAATGTAATGGGCCCATGGTATTAGATAGATGGTATTGAGGGAACCATGGTATTGACCCATGGTATTGTATGTGTGAGGCCTATATAGAGACTAGAGACTCCCCATTGAGAGATGTCAAGGATTATTGTATGAATAGACATATGGCTCATGGAGTGTTCTCCTTCCTTAAGGAGTGAATGTACCCTCAATACCATCTATCTAATACCGTGGGCCCATTACATTATTACTAACTACTTGTGGTCCCTTACATGATACAGGTTAACCACCTTATTTATTACTATGGCTCATCCCATTATTATATTATTCCCTTGGGTATCTCCCTTTGTACCCCATATTATCCCCCCTAGGTACACTACAAAGAGTCCCTAAGTAAGAAAGAGGACATGGGGCCCACTGAAAGAAAAATTGAAGAGGCCACCTCTCCAAAATCCATAACAAAGACTACTATAGCATATGTAAGGAGGCCCACCACCAGATCAACCTCATTCAAACAACCCAAGACACATACCACCCTCCAACAAGAAGAGAATAGCATGCTACAGGAAAAACAAAGTGTGCTATAGGAAAAATAGAGTGTGCTACAAGAGGAATAGAGGATGCTATAGGAGGGGTAGAATGTGCAACATGAGGGGATAAACGTGACATAATAGCTACATGAGGTATTAGCTTCCCAAAAAATTTTTTTAGGGAGACTTCCAAGATCTCCAGGAGCCTAGTCCACAACCTAGCCTAATATTCTATTATAAATTCAGTGAAGAAGGGAGAATTATTCCCCAAAAAATTGTAGTCCACTTCTATTTGAGCTAGAAGAAGAAAGAGGGAGAACCCACATATGGATGCAAATTCCTAAGTCTAAATAGCTGGAATATATGGGCCTCATGGAAGAAAAGGTCCTTGAGATGGAAAAATAATTGAGTTAAGAGAGAGGGAGACAACAATGAGAGAGATGCTACAGGAAGAAAATAGGTGGTTGAGGGAGTAGTTGCAGGAGAAGGAAACTCAACTGGCCACAATGGAAAGAATCTCCATGGAGGCATTACAGTGTAAACAACCACCTAAGTCTTATGCACTCTTCTCAAAGAGTATTAGATGCAATTCCAAATCAAGACCTTAGCACAACATGGGTCTATGCGATTTCAAAATTACAAACAATTCATTGAATTTTGTAGCCAGGTTAGCATAGAAGATAGAGCAAAATTGGTTGAGTTCTAGATTCATAACCTAACCTTGAATGATATGAATATTTGGGATCCCAATGCAAAACTAGGGATACACAATGGATGACCCTAGCCTCCTGAATGATACATGAGGAGGCAAGAGTTGAGGAAGTAAAGAGATTCATGGAAAAGGAAGAAAATGAACCACTTTATATCATGATAGAGCTAATCAACTCAATGGCTATCATTAGCAATCATAGCATCATCTCCAATGATGTTAACCTAGCACCCAAATACCTTACCACCGAGAAACAAGGCATCTCACATTTTGAAGACACAATTAGAATGTTAGAGACATAAATCAACAAGCCTTATAGAGGAGATGGAATGCCTTACCCCACAATATCCATATCAAGGAGTATCACTCCTCTGAAAGGCTAAGGAATGCATTGGAAAGGACACCATTGTACAAAAGAATCATGACAATATTAAAAGTCAATTGGATTGGACTCAAGCTTAGTCCACCCTTGCATCTAGCCCTATAGGAAGGAATAAATGAAGCAAAGTAGAAGGAGTGGACATATATAGAAAATAATACAGGCTTCTATCCTCAAGAAGGCACACCCTCTGAGGAGCCTTGGGATGTTAGGGAGGGAACCAAGGCCATGAAGGACATGGAAATAGATGATTGAGTTTCTAAGAGGATGAGAAACAATTCTAGTTGGGGGGGGGGGTGATGATGAGGCTCATCAATAGTTACATCATAAGGGTCATAATGCCATCCTCCAAATTTAAAACTCTCTTTCTCACATTTATCTACAGTTTTTGTTATATTATACTTAGTGAGAGGGGTAAAAGATGGTTTTCTACTTCATGTGGCCTAATATGGTTTAAATGCAGGAAATGGAGCAATTTTGAGATGATTTCAATGAAGGATATCAGAATAGACAACAGGGAACAATTCTAGGAGGTTGTCCACCTCCTTAACTCCCACAATCATCCAAAATCACCATGCACACTCTCATCAGCTCGAGGTTATTGGAATCCAAGCCACATGAAGTCATTGTCAGCCAAGAAAGTGTCATTAAAGAAAATCTAGATCTACCCTTCTCGAGTTTTAGAGGACAAACATTCCTATTTTCTAGGGATCTGTTAGTAGATACCCTATTTTATAAATAAACATGCCAAAGGCTCATTAGGATTCAAACTTTTTTTTTATCTAAGAAGCTATTGATCTCAAGCACTTGATACTGTTAATTTTGATTGGGTATGTGTTTGACATTGATGCAATGATAATGAGAAATTTCTTATGGATCCATCACTGAGTCAGTTCCATAGGGTTGAGGCTCTTGGGTTTGGGCCCAACCCCAGTGGCTTAGGTTCCTATTATGTATTGGTATTTATTTTAAGCTTAGAATGTTTATTATCTTTCTGCATTTCATTAGAACATAACGCCTCAAAAATCTTGTAACTGCAACCTCTATCTCATCTCTCTCAAGGGAGCATGAGTGGAATAATCTACAATCACAACCCAAAAATGATATTTTTATGTTTTCTTGGAAGAAAGTATATGTTAGTCATCCTATTTTGCATCTGTTTTCTATGGCTTAGAAGTTCAGTTGTGACTAGATCAGAGTTTTTTTTCATAGGTTAGATGATATTTAAATTCAACTCATCTTTTCCACCATTGGTTATTTTATTTTGCCAATGATAAAAGAGTATGTGCATGTGACATTGCAAAGTTTTTTGGATCTGGAAGCAAGAGGCCTTTCACCATATCCATCTAGGACTTCTTGAACCTCTTTGATGAATCCCAAAATTTTGTTCTTGAGCTCATTCCCTTAGGTCACCATGAGCATCCCTCTTAGTCCAAAACATGCCTTCCTGAGGTGTTGAGCTTGCCTAGAGGTGTTGGTCACATTTCATCCATATACCACAACTTACATACACTTGGCCATCCCTTTGTCTCATCAAACCTGCCTACGAAAAATTCTCAGCAGCCTTCATGTAGCATTATAGGCCTTTGTGTAGCAATATAGGTCACCTCTAGTAGCTTCATGTAGCATGCTTGTAGCAACTTGTTTTACCCCCTATTTTGACCTGTAATTCAAGTTTGACTTAGTCTAGGAGTATGTTAACCTTGAGCTTGGACTCCATGATCAAGGGTAGCACCTAGGACATTCCAACCATCCTTTTCCTTCATGACAAGGTAGAATAACATTGAGTTATATGCAAGTGTGAACTAGATAGATGATGCATGGAATCCGTAGTTATGATTTGGTAGGGTAGTTTCCTATTTAGAAGTGGATTTGGTAGTTAGATGGTTGATTGAAAAATAATGTAGTTGATTTTTGGCAAGTAGTGTAGCTCTTGTTTTCTTTCATGAATTGATTCAGTAGCATTTACAAGTTAATAACATCTACAAGTTGAGGTTTAAAAATAATTTTCACTTTTTCATTAGATCTAGCTTCTTAATTGAACCTTTTGTGGTCAATTTCCTTCTAATTTAGTAGAAAGAATAGTCTTGGAGAGTTATTGACCAAATTCCCTAGCTCAGGGTGGAATGAGTAGAATCCCATCTACTATGTATATAGATTTTTACCTCAAAGTTTGTATGGACCATGGGCTAATAAATAGAATTGAGGAGCCCTTAGGAGTTGCAATAGTCTTGGTGAAATACCAAGGCTCAGCAAGTGGCTCCATAGCACCATTCAAGGATTTCCATGGTATTTGGCTATTGGCAAGGACATGTAGCCCTCATAGCTAAATCCACTATGGTGAGAATGGAGGATGCTACAAATTCAAGTTTGAGGAGCCTATTAGATTCCTGGTGGCCCTATAGTTTACAAAACATCCACCAGCTACAATCCAGTGCTTGTCAAATATGTCCAGAGCATTCATCCCCAAGGCATGGCACAATCATTGATTTCAATGCTGAGGTGGTTCACCAATAACACCAATGAAATAACGATACCTTCCATTCAAAATGCAAGTATGAGGAAGTCCTTGTTTCAAGCTCACCAGTCATTATATTTAAACGACGAATGATTCCTCCACATGAGCATGGAACCTTAGAGTTTGAAGCATAATCTTATAGCAAATATGTGTATATGTACATTTATACATATAAATGCGTATTCACAAACCCTGTTAACACAGACATTTCCAATGTAACCATTATCTAGTAATAAAAGAGAATTTTTATGCCAATATTATCATACTTTTAGTTCAGACCTTTGTTGATCATGGTGAACATATTCAAGGCTTCATTGCATGTGTTATTTATAAATGTGTTTCTATCAACACCATTAATTACTTGTTGTCTAGGTAAATCCTCTTTGTGGATAGAGACGACCCCTCTAGTTCAATGAGTGGGACTAGCAACCTAAGTGACAATATACTAGACACTTTCCTAAGTTACAATCGAAATGAGAGACGAAGAAGATGATTTTTGGCTTCGCGGGCCCTAACTTATGTTTAGTGTTAGTCAGTCAAACAAATCCCTACACTACTAGCCCTTTCGGCATCAGCCTATGGAGTACAGACTGAAGTCTCACCCGAAGCAGTATGGGGGGATGTTGGAACCAAGTTTCCACACCCTGAGATGGTTGTGATGCTAGTTTAAACCTCTTGCTCTTTCCTTCATGTAGGTGGCTAAGCTTTTAGGGCTTATCATTCTACCTTTTATCCTGCCCTTCAATACCTCCGTGAATGCGTATGATTTTCCTTCGCGCAGCCCTAACCAATGGTTCAGGTACTTGCACGTTGCTATGACAATGTATTGCGTAGGCTCCCAATTTATCTTAAGTATCTTACTTATTATACCAATCAATTAAATTTATTGTTGCATAAATTGATAATCTTACTTGCGTTTAATTAATAGATATATTCACATACACTTAAACATTGTAAAATAAACCTAGATCAAAATATAGTCAGATGCATTAATAGAGACTAAATACGCAGTAATTGCAAAATACTTCTCTTTACTGATACCTTCCAGTTTATTACAAACTCTATCCACCCTGCACACACAACTGCAGGGGTCTGCGTACTCAGCTTCGGACTTCCACCCTGGGCCTCTACACACTCAACTGTAGAGTCTCTACCTACGCTACGACTCGAAACACTTAGACTTTTCTACCAAAAATTCCTCAAGCTTAACTGATTCTAACTTCCTAGAGCTTACTTAGCTCCTTTATATACAATTCCATGGTTCGTAGATATTTACAATCGACTTAACACTTTACAAAATAAGGGTGGACAACCCTTTATGACTCTTGACACCTTTGCACCGCGACCACAAAATGTAGAGACTTTACAACTTTATTACAAAATTGTCCCAAAACATGGGCTTTTAGCCTGAAAACTTCTCTTGGGGGAACCCGTTCCAATAGGCCCCCATCACAAACATGGTGATGCACCCTCCAGTCTCTCTACAGGCAAGGAGATCTTGGCACAAAGACCTCCCAGCTTGACCTGTATGACGACAACCTCGGTGGTGCACTGTGTGGCCACCTGCTTCACTTCTTCAACCAGCTGCTCTGTCGTTGGTCCTGAACTGTCAACCTAAAGCTTCTGCTGAGTCACCTATAGACTAGCAAGCTTGCCTTCAGTGGAGGCCATGACCGAATAAGCTTCATCGAACCAAGGCTTAAAACGCACCTTCAACACTGCCTCTTTGTGCTACATTGCATCTACCTATTCCTTCAGTGTTTTGGCCTCCTACAGATTTGCAAGTCTCTGTGTGAGGGCAACGGTGTGCATTATTCCTTTTACCTCGTCATAGCACTGTTGTAGTTCTCGCGCCTATATCTCTAGAGCTATTGTACATTAGGATATTCTTATAGACTGGTCAGGACCTCGAACGATTGTTCAAACAAACTTGTGTAGTTTGCTACTGCACTGTCTACTACTGCTATCACCTCTGTGACAACAGTTATGCACTCCTCCTTTACTTCTAGCAGAGTTGAAGGCTGGGCCTTCAACTACAACTCTTTAATCCAGAGGTTCAGCTCTAGCTGCACCTTAGCCAACTTTATGCGAGCATCGTGCATCCCTATAGAAAGTTTGTGATCCTGCACCTCTACCAGTTCTTCCTCAGGAATGGCCAACTTTGGGACCATTCGGCATGCCTCCTCCATGACCTGAACTATGCGCTTGTTTTGGTCGGTTACGTCATTCATGATCGCGATGGCAGAGTCTTGTTGTAGGGTTAGTTGTACGTTACTGACCTGTTTATCAATAATCACCTGCAAAGTGCATTGTTTGTGGGCCCTTAGCTTTGTAATCACCCCATCCTATAGTAGGTGGAGTGCCTCACTAGGAAGAGCTGCCATGATTAGCCTCACTCCCTTGAGGGTGCTGATAGCGGGCTTGTCAGCTTCGTTTTCTATGGTCAGTGCTCCCTCTAGCAGCACTATCACTTGGGAGTCCTTCGCATGCAACATCGTGGCGGCTTCTGAAGTACCGATGGTGAGGCTGGTGGACATTGTACCGGTTTGTCATGCACGGATCTGTAGCTCATGCAGACCCATCTGGATGGTCCCTGATATTTGCTGCTTCTGTTGCTCAAACTACTATAGTACCTCTGTGGTGACATCCCGCACCGTATCTCCAATGTCATTCAAATCTCCTTCTATTAAGGTGATTGGGTCCAATGACATCTTACTGGCCTTGGATTTCTTCCACGACCCCACGTTTTCCTACTCTCTTGGATGTTTGATGTAGTATGATTCCATCTACAGGTCCACTCCATGTTGCTCTACTTACTCATCTATTTCTTCCTTTGTTTCGGGTGAGGGCAACTAGTCACTTTTGTCAAAGTCGCGCTCTGCTACACCTATTTTTTCTTTTGCCTATTGTGCTACATCGCGCTCTTTCTAGGCCTTGGCCTTTGCCTCCTTCCTCCGCTTCTCAGCCAAATGTGCTATCTTGAGCTTAGCATCCTCCTTTTTGCACTACACAGTCGACTTGCTTGATCCCACTTCCAAGTATGATGCATTGTAGCACTCTACCAACCAGCGATCAAGAACTACATCGATCGCATCATTAGTTGCCAAGTAAGGCAAGTCATGCCACTTCTTCTTAGGGTCTTTCCTTGCCCTGTTCAATACGCACTGAAAATCTGCCTTGAACTCCATGTACTCTTGGAGTTTAGAAAACACAATAGGCGACAATCGCGACTTGTGATTGATAGCCATGTGTACATTCATTTCCATCAAGATCCATAAGATATTTCTATTCGTGATGCATTAAGCATCCTTGGTCGCCCATAATGAAGCGTACTTCATTGCTTCTCGTAGGCCTCACATGACCGAGGGGAATGGACTATCTTTAGGTAGCTCCCGTGCTACTAGCACAATGGATAGGAAGAGCCACGTATAGTGTACGGTCTTGCTCAGCTCCTGTGCCTCACAACATTTCGTGAGGAACTCACCACATAGATAGCGCATCCAATTAAACTGAACTCCTTCTGTGAATTAGGATGCTAGAGAAACGACAAGTGCCAACAGTTCATCTCTGCAACAATTCCACATAGCTTTTCCTACCAAGATCTGCGTGGTCACCTTGACCATAGGATCACAGATACTCGAGATGGCATAGCCTCACGACTTCTTCATGAGTTTTAATTTCTCCTTCATGGCCTCTGCAAGGGTCTGCTTGCCACCTTTTCTACCAAACATCATGGTAGGATTTTTGCCTATATAGGGAAGCCATGTGATCCTATGGATCAACCTGTCAATGATGGGTATCGGCTCCTCCAGCCATAGACACCCATCATGCACCAAGCATAGCAGCTGCGTGATGACCAATACTGTAATGGGTGTGTGATTGTAGTGCAACACCGATAGCAGGTTGAGAAGACTTGCCTTGTCTGAGCCACTTTTGTGGTTCCAATTCAGTCATCTCGATGCTTGAATGAGAAACACGGTGCATTAGTTGTGTTGTTGCCAAGTGAGGGAACTTCTTAGCATTAGCTAAGTCCAAATCTTCCAATTTCAATAGCGGAACCTGCCCCAAGCGTGGTCCTTCAAAGACAATCTCGTCTGGCAGCAAAGGTATGTGCAAGGTGACCTTTCTTTCGTCAATGTCCTTCGGCACCATGGTCTTGCCCTTGCACAGAGGGACATATTCAAGCAATTTGGTAATAGGGTCAAAACCCTAGACTTTAACATCCTCCATTTCCACCCCCAAATCCTCATCATCCATCGGGATGTCCTCAATCTCTTCCTCCTTCAACTCTAAGTTAATAGTTTGCCCTTTTCCTATGTGGTGGGCTTGTCCTTCTGAGGTTTTCTTCTAGGCGATGTGTGCACCGGTATCTCAGCCTGCTTACCCTTCTTATGCTTCAAACTTTCCTTGGTCGTGGTAGGCTTTAGTCTAGGTGTCCGTGGTGACTTGGGGACTTCAGCTAGTACATATGCAACCTCTAGAGCAACTCCATATGCCTCAATAACAACCTCCTGCACAACCCCTTTGGCTGTCACTAGTTCGACATCCATATCTTTTGACCCTGGGATAATGTCACAGATGAAATTGCAGTCGGACTTTGGAAATTGATCAAATGCTTGGTAGTCAAGCAATTCTTCAAAAAATTCATGATTCATGCACGTCTGAGATCTCACCAACTCAATGCTCAAAATTCGAAGTGTTTTTCATTGGGTAGCCACATGTAATTTATAGGCCATTTTGAATTCAAATCTGATCATTCCCCCCAAATTTGGTTCATTAATGCCAAATTGGCACCAGATTTTCAAGGATCTTATCCATAAATTTTGTCTTAAATGTCGGTCGCTTGCTCCATTTGGCCACATTCTCATTGTCAAATCATGAACACTGACTTTAACGGTCACTTTTCGGTTGGCCTGTGTGATTTCTCCCTGGGTAGTGCAGCTCCCTCCGCGTTGTCGCGAACCTTGTGACATCCCCTCATTCTACACAATCCTCCAGTCGCGCAGTTCCCCAACTCGGGTAGTGTCGTTTATAGTCCCATGCCTCCTTTCAGTTTCTTGGAGCACTAAGACTATGCTACCTTCATATAGCCACCTGGTTGGATTACCCATGTATGGCTTCAATTGGCTGCCATTCACATTTCCTGGGAAGGGATCTCCATTCAATTTAACCAACTGAACTGCTCCACCATCAGTAATTTCCTTAATGACATAGGGCCCTAGCCAATTCATCCTGAATTTCCCTGGAAATTTATCAAACTTGTTGTCATATAACAAAACTAAATGATTTATCTTAAAGGTGTAGAGTTTAATGTGCCGATCATGCCATGCTTTTTTGCGCTTCTTTTGGACTTGTTGGTGAAATCCATCTAGAAACCTTTCTTCCTCAAGCTCAGCAAGATACGTGAGCCTCTCCTCTAGGGCTCTGCGATCCATCATACCCATGAGTGCTGCTATGCGCAAACTAGGCACAATGTATTCCATTGGCATCACTGCTTCAACACCATAGACCAACCTAAAGGGTATCTGTCTAGTCAACTTTTTACACGTCGTTCGATAGGCCCATAGTACTACGGGTATGCACAGGTTCCAATCACTTCGCTAAGCCTTGAAAACCTTGGTCAGTGCATTCTCTAGTACCTTATTGAATACTTTCATTGGCCCATTAGCCTATGGGTGATAAGGCGTGCTTTTCTGGTGACATACCTAAAATTCCTCTGTCATCGCACTGATCATTTCATTCAGAAAGTGTGTATCATGATCATTCATCAAAATCTTTGGACACCCAAATCATGCCAGTACATACTCAAAGAGAAAATTTGCAACAATCGTGCCTATGCAGTCCTTCATAGGCTATGCCTCTGCCCTTCAAGTCAAATACTCAGTCATAGTGATAATGTACTGCACACTCATCTTCTTTCCTTGAGGCTGAATGGTTCCCACAAATTCTATTTCCCATTTCTTGAAAGGTTGTAACGTCATCTATGGGTTCAGAGGCAGCTCATCTCTCTGCGATGGCCTGCCAATCCTTTGACACACATCGTACGCCCTATAGTAGGCTTTTGAATCCTGATGGAGGGTTGGCCACCATAACCCTACGCATAGGATCTTCTGTGCGGTCGCCCTTCCTGCATACTACCCTCCCATGGGACCCCCATTAGATTCCACAAGAATACTACTCCTTTCAAACTCCGGTACATATCGTCATAATACTTCATCAGACCCCATTTTGTACAGATGTTCGAGAATGACAGAAGCATCTACCATGCACACCACTAACTCCTTTTTCTACTAGATGGTGTAGCCTTTTGAGGTAGTTCCAGTTGTTAGGAAGTGTATGATGTCTTCAAAGTGGCCATCCGTGATGCACACAGCAAATATTTGTGCGTCAAGTATTCCTTCCTCCAAATTGGTGGGCTCTTCTCCTATTTTGATGCACGATAGATGGTCTCGTCTTGCATTTAGTCATCCAGGCTTCATAATAACTTCAAAATCATTCTCCTGGAACAATAACAACCACCTACAGATTCTCCCCCCCCCTCCCAACAAAGGCTTATTGACTAGGTATTTCAACGCAAAACGTTATGCATACATCTTAAAATGTCCACCTAACAAATAGTGTCTAAACTTCTAGAACACGTATACCATGGCTAATCCTTCGTGCTCAGTGGTGGAATAGTTCTTCTCAGCCTTAGATAACCTCTTGCTTGTGAATGCTATATGATGGTCCAATCATCCTCTGCCAGCCTATGTTAGTATTTCTCCTAGTGCTATACATGATGTGTCTACATGTACTTGAAACTCCTTCTTCCAATTGGGGAAGGCTGAAGTTAGCACGGTGACCATTTTTCCCTTTAGCACATTCAAGCTTTTCTCACAGTCCTCATTCCAATAGAACATGACATCCTTTATCAACAACTTCTCCATAGGTGCAGTGATGTGGGCATAGCCCTTAATAAACTTCCCATAATACCTAGTATGTCCCAAGGTTGCATGCAACTGTTCCACACTCCTTTATGCCTCTAGGTTAATTATCACTGCAATCTTTATGGGATCTACCATCAATCTTTGTGTGCATACCACAAGACCCAAAAATGTCCCAAAAGGGATGCAAAACAAACATTTCTTCAGATTGAGTGCAATCTGGTACCTTCGACAAGTATTTAGCATTAAGCAAAAACTGGTCATATGGAGTTTTACCAACCCAAACACAATCCAGTCATCAAAGTACACCTCCAAAAAATTATGAATGAAGTCTTTGAATGCAGCAATGACTATGGGTGAAAAAATCGCAGGCACATTCTTTAATCCGAAAGGCATTACGGTGTACTGAAAGCATCCCCATTTAGTCATGAAGGTCATCTTACTTCTATCTTCAGGTGCGATTTTGATCTGATGGTACCCAAAGAACCCATCAGTGAAGGAGTATGCTTCCTGGCCACCTACAATATCCAATACCTCATCAGTGAATGAAGTCGAGAAAGGATCATGCACACAAGCGTCATTCAAATTCTTGAGATCTATACATATCCTTCTTTCATCCTTTTGCTTCCTTTCCTATACCACCATTGGGCTCAGCCAATCAAATTCTTCTAGGGGCTCAATGATGCTTGCCATGAGCATCTTATCTAACTCTAGGTGGACCTTCTATTTATACTTCAGTTTGAAATGCTAAGGTCTTTGCTTAATCGACTTCACGTCAGCTTTTAACGTGATCTTCATAATGCCCAGGTATCCTACTATCCCTTTTAACTTCGTAAACTTGGTAGGGAAAAAATATTGGTATTCATGGAGCAATTCAACGACCTTATTTACCATCATGTCATCCCAGTAATCTCCAATTTTTGTGAATTTGGGCTCCGCCTCCGTACTAATATTTATCTGTTTAGTCTTCAGTGGCACGGTTATATTAGGATTCTCAATTAGTGGTCTCTCGACCTCATGGTGACCCTTGGTTTCAGGGATATTAATATTTCATGGATCCTCATCTTCTTCTGCAGTAGTCATGTTATAGAATTCTAGTGCGTGGCTCAATTGAATAGTCCAATTGGGTTCAATCAGATCCAAAGGATTTGATGGTATCCTAAAGATTGCTATTTAACCTCTTGTACTACTTCATCAATACAGTCAAACCCATCTTCAAAGATGAACGTCACTATGAACCCTTCTATCAAAATATCACATTCTCCCATGCCATGGCAAAGCTCTCTCTCCAAGTATCAGTTCATTGGGATTACATCCAAGGTGTGACAAAAAAAGTACACCCTTTCAGGTTGGGGCTTCACTCCATAGGCCTTAGCCCATTTAGCCAAGTGTTCGTGCAGATCATCCTTCCCATCATACATTTTCGCCACTCATACCTTCGGTTTCCCAAAGTGTGTTCTCATCACCCTCCTACACTCGTGCCAACCATCAAAACTACCCTTGTGCATACCCCACCATCTCGTGGGTGTAGCGCGCAGGGCCCAGTCCAAAGCTTGGAAGCACTACTTCTCTGGTACTTCCCTCTCAAATGCATCCAAAAACATATCCACATCATTCAAGCCATCAAAAGTGGCCATATTTCTTACCTCTGACGACACACAATGCAACGACTGGGTCATCATGTTACAACTTAGTGTGGTTACTTCATGTAGTTCATTCTTTGTTCGAGTCTAAGTTGCAGGAACTCTTACAATCCCATGTAATTTGTCCATCCGCTGTCGGATTCACCCAATATTGGTCTCACGCTGTTATCTTATATACGAAATACAAATCATCATTGCTTTTGTAATCACAAACTAGTTCATTATAATGCTATCCTTTAAAAGGATTTATGGGTACTATTACATGAAGCGATTTCTTTTCAAATGTCAAACTTCACTTCTTTAGGTTGATCACCCCATTTATGTCAGTAGCCCAATCAATGACAAGGAGCGTAGTGTATGGGTTGCTATCATGAAAAATTTCTATCACTTAAAAATTAGCCAATGTGCTCACACCTTCAATATCTACAGTTACTCCTTGTAGTCGTCCCATGGTGATGATCTTCTGCTGGTTTTCCATCGTTAACTGAATCGGAGACCACTGCAGTGCAGGTCTTCCCATCCACTCCCAAGTCAGATTCGACAAAACATTCGTGTCTAACCCAGATCCAAAATAACTTGATCCATTTCATATTCTCCTATCTGAGCTGTGAGTCTCATCTCATGCCCTGTCCTTTCCTTATGCTTACCAATCTTCCATACCACGTGCGGTTCACCCAGAGTGTTTTCAGCGCATCTATTTATAAGTTCCTGTAACCCCTTCATAGCCTTGCTATTGTGCAGAAACTTCATGGAGGTTTCTAGAAAGGTTGTAAGCATAAAAGGGTCCTGTTAGGATTCCAAGAAACTCTCCTAGGATGTAGCTTGGAGATGCCTGGTAACATATAAATTCAACTTATTGTTGCAGATGGATGAATGGAAGGAACCACTTCTACTTCACTTAAGTCCAGAAATGCGTGAACACCCTCAAACTACAAGGGTTTAGACCACCAACTACTCACAGTTTAAGATTGGGTGAATATGGAGAATACTGACCACACCAGCAGATACACAAGACCATGTGATAGCCAGCTGTAACCAGTAAAGAAGTCTACAAATCTAATCTACCAATGCATAGACCAGATGACATCCCTCTGGCACAAGAAGAAGAGAAACCTGAATAACTCATTCAATGATGCATACAAGACTTTAACACAGATATAGGATGAAAGCTACTCTAATGCTAAACCTCAAGAGTTCAGGAATACAACATATCAGGCACAACTTAGAAGAGAAGAGAAATGGAAAGAAAAATTAACAACAAACGAAGCTTGTATTAGCTGAAAATGAAGACGAGACACTACAAGCGTCAAAATAGTTACAGTCTCCAGAAGTTGAACCTTACATCAAAACATCAACCATCAACCCTGATTACATATTGTTTGTGGGTATATATAGAGTTTCATTACAAAGGCACTTGGCCATTCTAGGTATGGAGGGGTCATAATTAACCACCAACTACATTTAACTATCGGATGGAGTCTCTGAGTGCATTTACTTGTCTCACTGAGTGAATTTGATCTCCTCGGGTGCTTTGTTGTCCTCTCAGGCAACTGGAATGTCCATATCCATGAAGTTCCATAACTTCTAAATGCAGCTACATGCTCACGTTTTGTCATTTTTCTCTTCAGCGATACTATCTGTTGAATGTGGTTGTTGAGGAGCAATTGCAGTTGGTACTAGTGAACTGATCGACTTTGTCCTTCATGTGCATGGAATGGTCAAGGAAAGTGGATTGCATGGCAAATGGATGAGCTGGATGAGGGAGAAATATCGGCCGTTGGATCAGAAGGATAGATGATGGAGATGGCTTGGCAGAGTGCATCAGAAGAGGTGGGAGTAGAGTGAACGTGGGCCATTGGATCTCAAGCGGACAGATCTAATAGTCGTCAAGAAAAGAAAGTGCACGGTGGTTATCGGGTGGGGTCATGAGGTGGAGCAGTAAGTAGTATCAGTCGCACTACCTTTGGGGTGTTGGGCGGTAAAGTGCGAGGGCATGCGATCCCATTCAGCGCGTGATGCATGGCGGTGAAGGAGAGAGGAAAACCACTCTCCATTACATGTTAACGTCCTATCACTTCATGGACGTGGGGAGAGCGAATGCTGTCTGATCATGGTGGAGATGATCGGATGGCAAGGAATCAATTTTGTAGGTTTTCATCAGGTGCGATTTAGAGTCGTTGGGTTGGGAGGCGGAGATTGACGGCTGAGGATATGGGTGACGAGTTCACGAAGGCACAAATTCGTATGGGCACAGTTTTCTGGGGTTCTGGGTTTAAGCGCTCAGGGCCCAAGAAAAGGGGTTTTAATATGGTTTTTAACAAAAAGCACGGGAAATTGAGAGAAAAGGAAAGAATAACTATCAGGAGCTCGTTTGAAGCAGAACCAAACCAACCAAGCTTATTTATGATCCTCCAATATCAAAGATATGTAGTAGAGCTAACACTGGCTCCTTCTTGGGATCAGATCCTCCCTGTGAGGTCTCAAGAACTATAGACCAATGCCTTTCCTGTCAAAACTAGATGAGAAAAATTTCCTAGTGTTCCATTGGGCATGGAGTCTAATTGAGCTTACACTAAAATGGATAAAAGAAGATATTTACAACTTTAAGGCCTGAAGAACTTAAACAACATAAATTTTCAAAAATCACCCATTAACTAGGCCATCAAAAACTATCTCTCCTTTCATACTTTGCAACATGAAAGTATTGTTCCCTTGGATCTGAGTGATGACAAAAGGTCCCGTCCATAGAGCACCAAACTTCCCATGGTTGCCTTTCTTCTCCTTTAGTGCATCCCACTTAAGAACCAAGTCTCCGACCTAAAAACTATCTATATTTTCTTTCCTATCAAAGGCTCCCTTGATTCTCTTTTGATTTTCTATAGACTTCTCAACCAGTTGATCCCAGATTTGATGCACTTCTGCCAAATCACAAATCCTTTTTGCCATGTCCTCTTCCCCATTCTGCTCTTCTTTTAAAAACTTTGCCACAGGGAGGATTAACTGAATTTGGAATACAACCTCAATGCCATGTACCAGCTTGAATGGATAATTCCCTGTAGATTTCTTGGTGGTCACTCTGTTAGTCCGTAATGCATACTTGAGCTTAGAATCCCAATTCCTTTTGTTGTCTTCCAACATATTTTTAATTATCCTTATCAGGCTCTTGTTGGAAGATTCTGCTAAACCATTGCCTTGAGTGTAGTATGAGGTGGAATGAACTAACTTAATGCCCATTGAGTCACACATGTCCACCAGCTCTTTTTCCCTAAAGGCGGCTACATTGTTTGTGACTAATTTATGTGGACAGCCAAACCTGGTGAAGATATTCTCTGTTAAGAACTTTATGACCACATGGTGGTCAACCTTTCTGGTAGGGATGGCCTCAATCCATTTAGTGAAGTAATCAGTGGCTACTAAGATCCATCTGTGCTAGCCACTAGAATGTGGATTGATTTCTCCATTGAAATCCAAGCCCCATTGCTGGAAAGGGCCATTGGAATGTATTGGCCTTAAGAGCAGGGATTTCAATTGTTGTTTCCCTTCAAATCTTTGGCACCTATCACAAGATTTAACAAAAGAAAAGACATCAGAGAATAAGGTGGGCCAATAGTACCTAGCTCTGAGGATCTTGTGGGCTATAGTTTTCCAATAGTGATGCCCTCCACATATGCTAGAATGAAACTGCTACATAACCTCCATGGATTTGTCTTTGTCTAGACACCTCAAAAGAATCCCAAAGGGGTCCCTCCAATAGAGCAGACTTTCATGAATGCAATATTTAGCTGCCCTGAGCTTAATAGTTCTGTCTTGGCATGAATTAAGGCATGGAGGAACTTCTAGCTTCAGCAGGAATTGAGCTATTGTAGAATATCATCCACAAGAAGTTATATTTTCTACCAATGACTGATTTTTTCCTGGTTCAACTGTTTTTTCTCTTGTTTGACCATCCTCTAAATTTGTGCTCATCAAATTCATGTCCATCATTCTGCAGTCTTCTTCAACCATTAATGTAGCAAGGCCCTGGCCTCTCACAAGC
The DNA here is from genome assembly GCA_000404065.3 of Pinus taeda. Classification (NCBI taxonomy): domain Eukaryota; kingdom Viridiplantae; phylum Streptophyta; class Pinopsida; order Pinales; family Pinaceae; genus Pinus; species Pinus taeda. Next base: position 140,310 of record APFE031436672.1, on the reverse strand, counting down.
TTGGTGGGCTTCAATTCTATGTTGAATTCAATAAGTTTTACAATCCATTTAGCCCTTCTTCCATTAGCATCTGGCTATATTAGGACATCTTTTACAGAAGCATAGGGTACATATGCAATTACCTTGGAATGAAGAATATAAACTCTGAAATCTTTCAAAGATTTGATAAGAGCATATGCCTGTTTTTTAATGATATCATACCTCAACTCAACATCCCTTAAGGTTTTGCTAAAAAAATCCACTAGATGCTCTGAACCTTCCTCATCTTCTTGCAAAAAAACTACTGCGAGGGTATCATCAGAGGCAAACAAAAATATATGGAACTCCTTGCTGTAATCTGGGTTGATCAAAGTAGGAGCTTCCATAATAACTCTCTTGATGGATTCAAAAGATCTTCTTGTTGCTTGAATCCATTTGATTTCTGACCCCTTTTTCAACATGGAGGTAACTTGTTTTACAAGTTCTGCAAAATTTGGGATAAACCTCCTTACAAAATTTATCTTGCCTAGAAAGGACCGGATATCCTTCTTTGATCTCAGGATAGATAATGTCTGTATTGCTCATACTCTTTTTGGGCAATTCTAACACCTGCAATGGACACAACATGTCCTAACAACTAGCCTTCTTCTAAAGCAAACTTAATATTGACTGAAACCCCAAACCTTTTGCACTTAAGAAACACTTTCTTCAAATGCTGCAAATGGTCCTAATGGCTATTGGAGTACACTGTTATATCATCTAGGTCGATAACGACAAACTTATCCTTCTCTCCTACAAATGCTATATCCATAGCTCTCTGAAAGGTGGCTCCAACATTCATCAGCCCAAAAGGAATCTTGGAATACATAAAAGCACCCAAGGAGTGGTGAATGTAGTCTTATCTTGGTCATTTGGATGCACAGAAACCTAATTATACCCTAAAAATCCATCCAGGAAAGACATCACTTTGGCTCATGAGACCTTCTGCAGCAAATGCTTCATCTTGTATAGAGGATAATTGTCTTTTTTAGAGCATTTGTTCAAGTTTCTCAAATCAACGCAGAGCCTGATTTCTCCACTTTTCTTCCTCACCACTACTAAGTTGGCTACCCACTTTGAATATCTCAGGGGAACTATGATTTTGGCAGCCAACAAATTCTTTATTTCTTTTTCAATCAAAGGGAGGAGCAAAGGATTTATGGGCCTCAGTTCCTATTTAAAAGGGATGGTGTCTTTATCTAAAGGAATTTTATGCTGGATGATATTTTTGTCATATATTTTCAGGTCACTATATTCCCAGGCAAAAACATTAGTAAATTGCTTCATTAAATTGGAGTACTCAGAACTCTGGGCAGTAGATAGATGGGTGGACAGATTTATATACCTTGGATGCTCTAGACTCCCTATGTTATGATTATAGACTGTAGATTGATATTCTTTTTGGGCAGCCTTATAAGGCACATCATTTTGGTCAAACAACTTTTCTAAGGGAACTAGACCCCTAAGTATCTGATTGTTGGGCAGCTGAACAATGCTATCTTTGCCAATTTTGTTTCTAAGCCGAGGCTGGGGACTTTCCTCCAAAGATTCATTCTCTTGGTCAATTTGCATTTCAGATAATTCATCAACGACTTGAATAAACCTATTTACCTCATCATCATCCTCAAAAACTTTCCAATGCTGGATATTATCAGGAAAGGATGGTCTATATTTCATCTGAACATCATAAACTAGTCTAGGAGGCATGGGAGGAATAAATGTGCTAGCAGACACAACAAGGGAATCAACAAGCTGATTCTTTACTCTAGGAATATATGAGATACAAAAATTATCAAAAGAATATTTAAGTCTCTATACCTCATATCTATATGCTTTCAGCCTTGGGTGCTTTGCTTGAAATGTTTTGTTCACATGCTGAATGATAAGATCAACATCTCCAAACACCTTTATGTTTCTGATTCCTCTATCTTTAGCTGCGTTAAAACCCAATATCAAAGCCTCATACTCTACTATATTGTTGGTAACTTGGAAAGCCAGCTTAAAATATAGATGTGTGCTTTCTTGTTTTGGAGATATCAGCGTCACCCCTGCTCCTGCAGTTTCCCTTGAACATGCTCCATAAAAGAACATCTCCCAAACCTGACTTCCTTGCTCTCCCAGGGCTTGGACTATTGGTTTCTTGAGATGCATTTCCTTCTGAGATTCTTCAATTTAGAGAATGCATGCCCCAAAATCAGTGTCCACAACATAGATAGGATGATTAGAAGGATTCTCATCATCACTGATGATGTATGCTAGTTGTGCCTCTCTATATAATCTCCTGCTCTCCCCTCCAAAAACTGGGATAGTGGCATAAGATAAATCATTATGTAATGTCCCACCCAACCTCTTAATCCATCCTCTAGACAACGTCATGCCAAACTTGGGAGGGACATCTGCTACCACAATGTCCATCATCATGCTCTCATGGGTAGCTGAGTTAGGGTAATGGCCAGGTCTTTGATCAATCCTATACATTTCACCTTTCTTGAATCAAATGAGAATAAATCATGATAAGGTTTGGTAATATCAAGGCCTAACTCTTCCATGATAGCTTTGGGCATCAGATTGTGGCTGGCCCCTGTGTCCAGTAGGCAATTGTGGAGGATTCTATCATAAATGGTCAAGAAGACATAAAAATATGGGGAACTATCTTCAGCAGGTTTAGTCATTTGGCTAAGGATGACTGCAGGCTTATCATCTTGCAAATTGACATAGTCAATAGAGGTTTGGGTGGCTTTCAGCTCAAGAGCATCAAGGATAGGCTTTCTAAAAACTTCACTCTTTGCAAGTTCTATCAGAGGCACATATATTTTTAACTTCTGGACTTCTGATTCAAAGTTGAAAGGGGAAGGGAACTTGTCAGGAACTCTTACCTCTTGAGCTAGTGCTTCGATGATGACTGGGTCAGCTGCTGGCCTTTTCTGTTTGATGTTCTGATGCTCTATGGGGACAATAGCTCTTTCGATAGGATTCTCCTTGACATTTCTTGGTCTTGACCTCAAATTATATCTTTTTTGTTCATCAGTCTGTAGAACAACCTCTCTGTCCCACTCTTGACTGGTTGGGTCCTGGAGTAATGATTCTTCATAGGCAACCAATGTCAAGAAGGCAACACTGCCCTTGTCTTCCATGCAATGGATTTCATCCTCTTCTTCAAACTGCTCCTCCTCCAAGACTACATTTTGGAAAGGAGCCTTAATCCTTTTTTCTTCACTGGATTCTTTACCGCTCTTAATGATTTGCAATTGTTCATTTTCTCTTTTGAATGCATTTGGATTTCTTGGAGCAAATGTGTTTGGAAGCTTTGCCTTTCCAGAACTCTGCTCAACCTTTAGTTTGGATATTTCAATAGCCAATGACTCTATCATTTTAGTCATTTTATCTAACTTAGGTTCTGAAGATGAAGCAGAGGAAGAAGAAGCCTCAACTCTTTGTCTTCTCCTATCAACATGATATTTGAGCTTTTTTGTAGCCATGGTATTAGATTCTACCTCTATGGATGCATCCTGCATTTCGGCCAGAGTGGCACATCTTCTTTCTCTCAATAACAAGAAAAAATCCGAGTCAAATGCATTGGCATAGGTGAGTTTTGCAGAGGTGGGGGTAGGCTCCACCTCAGCTGGTATTTTACTATACATACGATTGAATCTTTTATTAAAATCAGACAACAATTCCCCATTTTCTCTCTTGACGCCTCAAAACTTAATATGGTAATATAGCAGGTCTTTTTTATCTCCCTAATGCTTCAAAAACACATCATCCAATGCTTCAATGTCTGCTATAGACCTAGGGGTCAATTTTATGAACCATTTTCTAGCCTCTCCATCAAGGATTTCGACAAATACTTTCATCTAGACATCATCCTCACTAATATCTAGGTTATCATCATAACTATAAAAAGACTCAAGGTGTTCTTTAGCTATTACTCCCTCTGTACCAATGAACTTAGGCATGTATTTCTGATACTCTCCTAGACATGGCATTCAAAGGAGCAGGCAAGACCAAGGGTCCATACCTAGCAGCTATATTCTTTCCATCTTTGTGGGTGCTTGTTGGCCTACCATGATTGGGATAGATGGAAGGATACTGGCAGATTGAATGGTAGGAAGCAATGAAATAGATGACGGGGAAAAAGGAGTATGATGAACTATATGGGAGGCTTTCTTTGGACTGGGATCCAAAGGGGAACTTAATGAACAAGGAGCTTTTTAAATCTTTGAGGGTATTTCTTCACTAACAATGCTAGGTTCTAAATCTTCATCATGAACATGCTCAGTTACAAGCCTTTCTTGCAAGAAACTCTCCTAGGTTGTAGCTTGGAGATGCCTGGTAACATATAAATTCAACTTATTGTTGCAAATGGATGAATGGAAGGAATGATGCTTGTCTAAGCCAGATAACCACTTCTACTTCACTTAACTCCAGACATGCGTGAACACCCTCAGACTACAAGGCTTTCCACCACTAACTACTCACAGTTTAAGATTGGGTGAATATGGAGAATACTGACCACACCAGCAGGTACACAAGACCATGTGATGGCTAGCTGCAACCAGTAAAGGAGTCTGCAAATCTAATCTACCAATGCACAGATAGGATGACAGCTCTCAGGCAGCAGAAGAAGAGAAACTTAAATAACTCATTCAATGATACATACAAGACTTTAACACAGAGATAGGATGACAACAACTCTAATGCTAAACCTCAAGAGTTTAGGAATACAACATATCAGGCACAACTTAGAAGAGAAGAGAATTGGAAAGTGTGCAATTAACAACAAAAAAGCTTGTATTAGCTGAAAATGAAGACGAGACGCTGCAAGTGTCAAAATAGTTACAGTCTCTAGAAGTTGAACCTTACATCAAAACATCAACCATCAACCCTGATTACATCTTGTTTGTGGGTATATATAGAGTTTCATTACAAAGGCACTCGGCCATTCTAGGTATGGAGGGGTCATAGTTGACCACCAACTGCATTTAAGTGCTGGATGGAGTCTCTGAGTGCGTTTACTTGTCTTAGTGAGTGAATTTGATCTCCTCGGGTGCTTTGCTTTCTTCTCAGGTAGCTGGAGTGTCTGTATCCATGAAGTTCCATAACTGCTAAATGCAACTACATGCTCATGCTCTGTCCTTTCTCTACGGCCATACTGTCTATTGAATGTGGTTGTTGAGGAGCAACTAGAATTGGTACTGGTGAGCCAATCTCCTTCATCCTTCAAGTGCATGGAATGGTCAAGGAATGTGGAATGCACGGCGAATGGATGAGCTAGATGAGGGAGAAATATCAATTGTCAGATCAGAAGGATAGATGATGGAGATGGCTTGGCAGAGGGCATTGGAAGAGGTGGGGGCGGAGTGAACATGGGCCATTGGATTTCAGGTAGATAGATCCAATCGTCGTCGGGCAGTGAAAGCGCACGGTAGTTATTGGGCGGGGTCATGAGGTGGAGCAGTAAGCGGTATCGGTCGCACCGCCTTTGGGGTGTTGGGCGGTAAAGGGAGAGGGCACAAGATCCCATTCAGCACATGATGCATGGTGGTGGAGGAGAGAGGAAAACCACTGTCCATCACGCATTAACATCCCATCACTTCGTGGATGCAGGGAGAGCGAATGTTTTCTGATCATGGCAGAGATGATCGAACGGCGGGGAATCAATTGCGCAAGTTTTCATTAGGCGCGACGGAGAGCCATTGGATCAGGAGGCGGAGATAAATATCTGAGGATATGGATGACAAGTTCATGAAGGCACAAATTTGTATGGGCACGGTTTTATGGGGTTGTGGGTTTAAGCACTCGAGGCCTAAGAAAAGGGGTTTTAATATGGTTTTTAACAAAAGGCACAGGAAATGGAGAGAAAAGGCAAGAGTGACCATTAGGAGCTCGTTTGAAGCATAACCGAACCAACCAAGCTTATTTCTAATCCTCCAATATCAAAGATATGTAGCAGAGCTAACAGGTCCATCTCCTGAACAGGTTTATCCAGGCTCACTGAGGTAGAGGCCTCAACAAAGCTTTTCTTTGGTTCCATGAACGTTTCACGTGCGCACTCCGAATCGAATTCAACCTCCTTCTCTGGAGCTTTGCAAACCCATGTGCTGTCTTCAGGTTTTTTTCCCCTTATCATAGCCCATTTCAATTCCACTTTGGAGCAGTATATTCACATTTGTGTCTTCTTCGCGAGGCTTAACCCTCATCATCTGCAGGTCCTAGGTCGGTTGTGGAGGTAGCACCCATTTTTCGTGTATCCTTCCTATCAGTGTAGGACAGTCCTCAGTGTCATGATCAAACTGAATATAATTTTTGCATGACAGACATGTTGGGTTAATGTAGTCGTGGGCATAGTGTCTTGATCCTCCACAATTGGAACAAATTAGCTATCTCTAACCTTTGCCAGGTCCTCCTCTACCTCGGCCTCGTACGCATCCCTAAAAGCCTACCTGTGCCATCACAGTGCCCTAGTCAGGAGGTCGTGATTCTTCCTGAACTCTAAAGGTGGGTGTTTTATCCATCATCAATTCATAACTTTAGAAATTGGGTTCATCATGCCCTATCGACCTACAAAAGTTGCAAAATAGTTGTTCAGATGTTTGTACAAACTTCTGTAGCAAATGAAAATTATCAATCGTATGTTCCCTTACTACTTGACATATAGCGCACCATAACGTAGGCCCCCCACTTGGCCTCGCTTGGGCTTCTGGACTCAAAGAAATTGTCCCTCCTCCTACAATATAGTTCAAAAAGACCAAGAAGTGGTCTTTTTCATGCCTCTAACCTTTACATTTCAAGAAACACATCTCTTCGCGTGCTTCTATCCAAATTGTTCTATCCTCCTTTAGACTTTGCATTTCAAGGAAAAGATTTTGCAACTGCACACGGATCTGCTAAACCCCCAGATTCATATCTTACATCAGTGTTTCAAGTAGTCTTATTACAATCTCCAAGGCCTTTGCTTCAGTCATAATCTTCTGTTGTGACAGTGCAATCCATAGGTGAGGAAGGAGTGAAGACACGAACCACTCATGGTGCTACCCATCTGTTAAGTTCATATTAGCTTCATGGATTTTACACTTCAATATCTGATCCAACTCCCAAGGTGTCTCACCTGGTTTCATCACGATTTCCTTGAACCGCATAATTGACTACACCTCTGATTTAGGCCTACTAAACTCTTTATTCAGTGTGGTTTGGTTCTCTTCCAACCCAGTGTTTGGGTTATCGTTAGAGTACTTGATGTACCAAGTTAGCACATTATCTTTAAAAGCACTATCCAATTTTCCCTTCTTCATGTGATCATTTTTGATGCCTTGAGCTTCCCATACAACTTTTATGATGAACCAGAATTGGTCCGGGTCTCATTTCCCAAGCCCTTAAACAGAGTTAGCTTCACTGAATTTGCCATGTTGAACTGTGGTTGAGGTGGTGGTGGTGTGGCCAAATTCATAGGTGATGGTGGTGAAGGTGGAAGTGGTGTGGGTGGAGGTGGTAGTTGCGGGAACCCTTGTTTTATCAATTGAACTACACTTCATGGAGAAGCATGTGCTACTCTCTCTTCATCAGTCAAAGGAGGTGAAATCAGTGGGCTATATTTAGGACCCTTTCTTCCTTTGTTCATGTAAGTCTTTCCACTTCGTGTAGCTCTGAACATCAAGGTCGCTGCATAACCCACTTTTCGCACAATAAAATCTTAATCCAAGTATTTAAAGACTTCAAGTATTTATCTCATGGACCTTTGAGAAAGCGCCACTCCACCTCGCTGTAACTGACTGAGGTATCGACCACAAATTCTATCACAAACCCTTATATGATACGATCAAGCCAATGATCGACGACATGATGATCTTATCCTTAAAGGATTCTAGTCTTTTCACTAACTCCGAGGTCCAGATAGTAGGACCATCAAGCCTCCACCTTCCTTGGCTATCTACTAGCTTCACGATCCACTCATATAACTCAACTGGAAAGGAACAGAAAAATATCTCTTAGATTTATGTATACAGGTACCTATCTAGCCATTGTTCCTTTGTCAGCCATGGATTTCTTCTCCTAATCCTTGAATTCATGGATATTTCTATCCGACCATTCTTTGATCTCTTTCTTAGTTGGATTCCAGTGATACGACATCACACATCTCTCATGTAGGTTCCGGTCCTCGCAAAAAAACTATTTTTTCACTTCGTGGGCCCTGACCCAGGTTCAGTGTTAGTTAGCCAAACAAAACCCTACACTAATGGCCCTTTCAACATTAACCCATGGAGCACAGACCTAATTCTCACTCAAAGCAGTATGGGGGGATGTTGGAGCCAAGTTTCCACACCTCGAGATGGTTGTGATGTCAGTTTATACCTCCTGCTCCTGCCTTTGCGCAGGTGGAAGATTTTAGGGCTCATAGTTCTACCCCTTGATCCTTCCTTTCAGTACCTCCGTGAATGCATATGGTTGACCTTCGTACAACCCTAACTATTGGTTCAGGTACTTTCGCATTGCTATGATGATGTATTGTGTAGGTTCCCAAGTTATCTTAAGTGTCTTACTTATTCTACTAATCAATTATAGTTATCATCGCGTAAATTGCTGGTCTTACTTGCGTTTAAATAACATATATAGTCACATACATTGGTGCATCAAATAAACATTGTAACATAAACCCATATCACAATATAATCAGATGCATTAACAGAGGCTAAATACACAGTAATTGCAGAATACTTCTCTTTATTGATATCTTCCAGTTTATTATAGACTCTATCCACCCTATGCACACAACTGCAAGGGTCCGCACACTCAGCTATGGACTTCCACCCTAGGCCTCTGTGCACTTAGCTACATAGCCTTTACCTACATTAAGACTTGAAACACTTAAGACTTTTCTACCAAAACTTCCCCAAGCTTAATTGGTTCTAACTTCCTAGAGCTTACTTAGATCCTTTTTATACAATCCCATGGTCCGTGGACCATGGGTAGATATTTACAGTCGACTTGACACTTTACAAAATAAGGGCGGACAACCATTTATGACTCTTGACACCTTCATGCTCTGTAACCACAAAATGTGGAAACTTTACAGCTTTATTACAAAATTGTCCCAAAACATGGGCTTTTAGCCCCAAAATTGCTCTTGGGGGAACCCATTCCCAACAATGACCTACCTTGTTCTGATGCTATCTCGATCCCCTTTCTTGAAGACCTTGAATCACTTACATCACAGGCTCGTTCCTACTTCTCATAGCGTTTATGCACCTACACAAGAGATCAAGACATAATAATGCATGCAAATAAAAAGAGCATATTCAAAAGAAACCTACTTAACTGATCAAGGAATGTTGAGATACATGACACATGAGCATACACATCAATGGAAAATGAACCATCAAATATATTAATAGAATAAAGGAGAAAGCATACAACCAAGCCTTGATGTCAATAGGCTACACTTGAATGAATGTCCAAGTCCAAGCTAAGATCTCCAAGCACTCCTCCAAACCAAATGAGTAGCAGTAGGCACAATCTTAGCAAAAGGGTGTAGATAGACATAGACCAACCATTTGGGAATAGGAGAGGATGAATATATAGGCATGGAAAGGGATTTAGGATCTCTCCAAAGATAGGAGTAGGCCATCATCTCAAGGAGGTAGCTCATAGGGATAAGACCAAGAGGCCCAGTTGGGATAACTCGACCTCATCCATGCTGAGCAACCTCTAGCTCGCCGCTCTGGAAGCTTCTAGATCATGGGGCTTCTCATCCTCTTTGGGAAAATTTCGTTTTTGTGATCATCATGGGTATACAAGAAAATAAAGCGATGCCATCACGGGCCGAGTATAATGCAACAAGAGACCATTGTGGTTTTTAGTCTAATAATAGTGATGATTCTCAAATTATGGTTTTAGATCTATTTCCTTTAGGGGAATCTCAAGGCATTTTCCAATCAATGTCTTAAGGAGGATCTGAGCTCCATATATGAATGAGTACACTGCATGATGGTCATGTTTTGGGAAATTCGGGGTATGCCATAGGGAAGTGCAAGAGGTGTGAAAAAATATTGTAGCAATAGTGCATTCAAATTAAGGTTCAACTCAACGTTGTAGCTTAGTCCTTATTATCATGCTATTTATTACACAATTTGTGTATCACATATTTTATGATCAACATCAACAAACTATTCACACATCACCTTTATTTCTAGGTCAGAAGTACACACTTAGTTTAATTAACAATATCATTCATTTAATAGAAGTATACACGTTCATATATATATATGTATATTTAACATACCAACTGTTACCATCTCTGCATAAAAGTGCATCCACATCTTCATACATTAACAAAACAACATGGACCCAAGTTATTCAAACCTTAGAAATGACCCCATTGGCTTCACAGGGAAAGAATTTCACTAGTTCAATCCCTGTGTTAGTACCACTTAACCTAACCTACATTAGAAGGTTAGCATAAAGCCATCAATCCTATGAAAAATTCATTCTTATTGATACATACCCATATGGACCATAACCTGTTAGATATCATATTTACACAATGAATCAAGACTTATCATGAAAACCATCAGCCTACCATTCATTCACATTTTACTCTAGAAGCCATACAAGGATTGCACATGAATAATACTTATCTTTAGTTTATAATGGAGATTGGAAACTGAGCTTGAGAGTTCAACTATCCACCTAACCATAGAAAAACTGCAGCCAATCTACTTGCAATTTTCATCCCGGAGCTAGATTTCAAGGGTTTGAGGTGGTCTTGCTCAAGGGAATACACAACAATCCACCAGCTAAAAATAGGGACTCTAGAGTCTCCTCTTCCCCCAACCATCAAATTCTCGACCATTCACTAATGCACAGGGAGTTCTAGGACTAGCTTCATCATCCTATAGCAATCCAATGAAGGAAAACAACACTTCAGCGAAAACCAAAGGCTTGTTTCTCTCCTGCAAATCGACTCTTCTTCTATTTAGTTTCGATCGCCCTCCCTCTACCCATTTTTGTGGGTGGAAAAACCATAGGGTCTTGGGTTCAAAACCCCAATAGAGTAGAGGGCATACATCAGAAAGAAATGTGCAGACAAACAATCTAAATGCTTAAACTACTGAAGTGGGAAGAAGTGGTATTACCCGGAGGTCCTACATTCAGGGTCAATCCCGCAGGGTCCAAACCCTCTACTCCTTCTGATGCATTTAGAACCTGTACTATGTCCAAGCAAAGAATATACAACAGTAGTAACAAAAAATGTGTTCAATGATATATGTGTTAGATCATATAAGAAAATGATAAATTGAGCATTAATACAATATTTATAAGCAAATCACAACATGGATCAATGCATAAACATGATAAATATCAGGAACATAACATCATTTCTTTATTGATGTAAGCTAAATGAAAGGTGGAAAACTACAGCCTAAGTCTTCCTCCATCTTCAAGCAGAACCGTCTTCTGGATCCATCCTGTCCTAGCCTCAACAATATTCCTCCATCGATACAGAAAAGGATGTCATAAGAGGGATGAAGGACATCTCAAAAGAGGAAACACATGTTTCCTATAACTTGGGAGTGTAGGAGGCACATGGATTTATACATACTTGATCAGGGATCAATCAACTATAACATCAATATATCATCTTTTCTCTCTTTAGGCCTTCCCATGGAGTTTTATTTATACTTCTCCAAATTAGTTTTTTTCATTTGGCAAATAGTTGGGCCACGACTATAGTAGTTAAGTGACAGGTAAGACCCATAAAAACCACCCAAATTTAGGGATATTATTTATTTTTTAGTGTTTTAACACAGATATGTGGGTTGGGTATATATTGACTCCCATGTACAGGCTTTTAACACAGGGAAAATTAGCATATGGGAAGTAAAAAATTGTTTTTTAGAATTTGGACCAAGTTTGGAAAGGAAGGGTTGCCCTAGGTCTTAACCAAAGAATCAAATCTTCCAAGAGTGGTAAATGGTGCTATAACAGATGCCCCCTAATATATGAGGTATGAATGGGTACATGATGGCTGAAATGTATTAAGTGTATAGAAGGAATCATGTTGAGGTCGGAGAGGAGTTCACCATAATTTAGCCTGTCAAGCAGGCATATCCATTCTTAGAGATAATAAATCATGTCCGCATGTCAAGTACAGAAGTAGATCCAATATGTATACAAGTGTAAAGGAAATGGAAATACATAGTGGATCAATTGATCATATCTAGATAAGTACATGTCTCAATATCACATATAAAGAACTGATCAATGATGCTGAAGTAGAAAGTTTATCACTAAAGTCATAAAGGTGGTCCAAAAAGTACCAAGTCAAAATGGTGGAACAAATGGTACTACATGTTGTCCTTTGAGATAACCTAAGGTCAATTAGTTATGCCAAAGCATCTATACTATTTTGTTGTTTTGAATGATTGGATGATTAGTGAACTATTTTATAAAAAGGTTCTTTAAACTTAGATAGATTCTTAAGTAAAATAAAAGGTTGTTCTTTATCTGCTCATGGTTAGTTTTATTTTAATGTGACGAAGAAGTAGACTATGGAGAGGTATAATTTATTTGATATTCAAACTGAATATTTAACCATTTACAAGAAGAAATTAAGAAAATAGTGGTTTCTTAATCAACAAAATATAATCAAACTATTACAGAGATCTAATGTAATTTATATCAAAGAGGAATTTAAAATAACAAATAGTTATCTAAATTATTCTCTTATTTAAATTACAACTTCACAGAGGATTCAAATGAAACTGAAATTCAATTAAATTTAAATCAGATAATTGCAAAAGACATCATTTATATGAAGAAAACATAATGAAAAGACAAGATGAAATACAACTCGCTGAGAGACAGACCATATGAGTTAAATCCAAAATCTTTTATTTTTTTTAAACTGCTCCAGCTCAGTACAAATTTGCTTGATAACTTGTTCAAGGGTTCAACCCATAATAACTCAAAGAGGGAGTTATAATTTTTTTTGCAAAAGATCTACAATCTGTTTGGAATAGAATACCAAAGTAGTACAAAATTACAATAATAGAACAATATAATAGGAACTGAAAAATTGTTGAAGAGGTGGCTCTATCCTTTGGGGATCTGTTTATGATCTGGCCTGGAAACACTAATGAGTTGTCCTGAAAACACTGAAAACACTGATGAGTTGTTCTACTGTTAAAAATGAGGAATTACTCAATTGTTTCACACAATTGATCCCATCTTTGTTCACTTGGGATTTCTACATTTACCATCTTTCTAAATGTTTCATCCACCTCTGTGTATCTCTCCAAATTAGACTTGGTGAGAAACAAGTGTTTGATTTCATGTAAGATGGTTAAATCATACTCCAAGGATTTTAGGAAAGCCTTCCCTGTTATTTGTCCTTTAACCCCTGCAAATTTGGTTTTGTCCACTGCCATAACATATAATCCTTTATAATAATCATCTAATCTAATCAATTTATCATTCAAACCTACTAATCCTGGCAACCCTTTCTGATTTAAAACATTAAATTTTGAATGAAATCTCTTAACAGAAATATCCAAGGTTTGACACTTAGTTTTTAATTGATTGATCAAATTCATTTTTTGTAATACCTTCTTGATTTAGAAGATGGCATTTGTTCTATTAGAGATGTTTATTTCTTCTAATTCTTGTTTTATTTTTTAATTTAAAACCTTTATCATTTATGTGGCTTCTGCTGGCTTGGTCTCCAAGGCTTCTTTTTGTTCTTCAATCACTGCTCTGCATCTAGTAATGAGTTCTTTCTACTAAAAAATAATTTGTATGGATGACCATATTTCTGTCATGGATTGGTCGATTTTTGTCCAAATACTTTCCTTGGGATGAGAAAAAATGTCTACCATCAGGGAATCACTTTCCAACTTCTGGATTTTAAGTTCCAATTTGTGAGTCTTCTACATTTCTTGCAGATTCAGAGTATCATTTTGCACTTTCTGCAATTCTAGATTTTGGAATTTCTTAAGTAGTTTATTGTTTCCTTTCTTTTGTATTAACGGTTCCTGTGCTAATCTGGCTGGGTCAGCGACTGTTGATGTACACTCAATGGTTGTAGATGATGAACTAGGCTTTGTACCTGCAACTGCTATTGGGACTGCTACCATGGGCACCATGATAAGTTGTGCTCTTTCCTTCTCCTTCAATAGCTCTTTAATCTGATCTTACATTTTCTTCAACTATATATTATGCTCAATGATAATCTTGAGCATATCCTCCTTTTGTTGTTGACTTTCTTCCATATCCTTGATTAGAGGATCTACTGTTGAAGGCAACTTCGTTTGTCTTTAGCTACAAAATAAATCTCTTCTAACTTAAGTTGGGACTGAACATTTGATACGGCAGTCCTAAGTTTAGAAAGAGATATGGCTCTAGTTGTCATAGTAGAAAACAACATCTCACCAGTTTGTTTGTGCATATCCATTTGGTCAATTGGATGAATTTGACCGGTGTCAAATCAAAACACAGTCTTTTTGTAATGATATGGTGATTTAGGAAATGGAATCTAGGCTTGTAAGAAAGCCATTTTCATTCTTCCTTTCTCACTCGCAAAAGAAAAAAGGAGTCTAGGTTGGGGGGTTGAAGTTTTCTTCCAGAACTGACTATACACATTGGACTTTAGAGTCTCATTTTTCTGCTTAATTTCTAGGAACCTTGAAAATATGTTTTGATTATCCGAAGTGATGGTTCATGTTGACTGAATAATTTCTAGAGGCTCTATAGAAGCTGAATTTGTAGGAGGAGTGGTTGAAGCACTAATTGTGGGAGGAGTGGCTGAAGCACTATCTCCTTCTGATGTAGACACTTTTGGATCTCCAAGATCAATGATCACTTATGGAATCTCTTCTCCTGAAGTGACCAAGCTGACCTTAGGCTTATTTTGTTGAAAAATGAATCCTTTGAGAACATCTTCAGTGGATGAAGTTTCTTCTCTCATCCTTTATGTTGATAGCTTTGAGCAATTGGAGTTTGCTTAGTGGGAGTAAACACAATTTACTCATCTACTTCTTGAAGAGTCCCATTAATCCATTTTTCTTGATTCATAAATTTTTCAATTTCTGGCCTTGGAGTATGGTTATAAGGAGTCATCTTGAAACTAACTCTTAAAGTAGAAATGATGCCAAAAGGATCATAGGACCAGGTGAAATTGGGTTGGAAATTCATCTTTCTTAATAATATATCTGCATCAACACCAGTTGATCTGGTGTTGCAAATAAATGACCCAATTTGTGCTTTAAGCTTGAATTGAGACTTTCTTTTACCTGACACAAAATGTGGCTCATCCATGTGAATCATCTACCTAATATATTCGAGAGAAAATATTCTCAAAGGAACATATTTAGGCAGTTTGTATGGTGCAAGCTCACAACCATATATTCTTATATCATTGTGGTTCTGTTAGAAAATTATATATTACAAAGCAATGGAACACATAAAATATTGCAAAAATATAAACACAGAAAATGCATAAAACAAGAGAGACATAGATATACGTGGTTCACCCAGTTTGGGCTACGTCCAGGGAGAAACAACCAGTCCTTCCTTTTTATATTATCCAACAAACTGAAGAGATACAACCTACATTAGATCCATTGTAATTCCCTCTTGGCTCTCAATCTCCTCTCTCTTCCTCACTGAGAATACAGATCTACATAGACGCAATCCAATTCCCTCATATATAGTGAGGGGTTGCCCTCTAGGGCAAAAAACCCTAAATTAAACATAACTTCTACCATCAGATATTCGCCTGATGGACCACCCATATTGACTATGAAATTACAACATTTTACAAGGAAATTTTACATCTATTTTTAGCTTCGGGAGCACTTCCCCCAATCCCTCCACCAGGGGGGGCAGAGCGCTCCCAAAGGTCACACCTTCCCCCCCCCCCCCAACCCCCCTATAGTGAATATTTTATGGGCGGTGTTTCCACCCCATTACGACTGGTGTCCAATGCGACGATACATTTGAATACAGAAGATAATTAAGCTCCACACCCAATAAGTTTTACTATAAATACTAGTCACTAGTTTTGGTTTGTTCACTTAATTGTAGGATCCTCTTAATTTCATCCCCAATTCGGGGCTTTGTCTGACTGTTAAGGAGTTGTGCCACTGTATGTATGAATGCATTTATAAATTCTGCAAATGATGCAGTAGCAGAAGTTTTCCTAATCATTTCTGTCCAGTGAATCACTAATTGATTCACTCCTTATTCATCCTGCTTGCTAAGTTTGATAGGTAATAGATCACCTTGTTGAAAAAGAAGCATGTGGATAATTACAAAGATGTAATTGAACACTCCCTGCATAGTGAATTTCATGAATTGATCATGTATATTATCAGCCAAGAATTAGCTGTAATTATACATGAATGCTAGTTGTTGATCTTTATTAAAGATGCGTAAGAAACCAAGGATAACTTCATCAACACAGTGGTGACCAGGGTATCCTAATAAATAGGATAGCAAGGAAATGCAATGTCTAGAGGCTTCAGGAAACATGCCAGATGAATAAGGTGGATTTATTTTGGGCAATTCTGCATCCTCAGGCAAAAATATTTCAAATATTTGGGCTCTTTGTGGGAAGGTTAACTTATGGTACAAATCCGTAAGTTTTGCTGGTGAAAACTGAGTCAAAGAGGCAATTTCACAAATTAAGAGCATTTCATTTATGGTTTGAGCAGAAATAGTTATCAGAATGTCTCCATTTTGAGCCATGACTACCCTTTTCATAGGATCATACTTGGCTTGACACTAGGTAATAAGGTCAAGGAATTCATGTGTCTTTGGGAAACTATAAAAAGGTAACAGGGATTCCCAAAACCTAATCGAATCTTCTTGGTAAAGATAATTCTACTTAAGCCACAAGTGTAGTTCATGGAAATCAAACTCACACTTGGCTTTTGCAACTTGAATAGTGAGTCAACCAACGAGATATAGTCAAGGTCAAGCTGGGTTGGGGTAGCAGTAATTTCATCTGTGCTTTGCTTCTTAGCTTTTGCTTTTGGGGCCATGGTGGTAAACAAGAAGAAAAGTGGTTATAAATGACAAACTAAGCAAAAGGAAAGAAGTTCTACAATACTATAAACCTACAAACAATTGAAAATACTTAGAAGAAAGAGACAAAAAGATAGGTTTCGTTATATTTATAAGATTTTGGAAAGGATAAAAAAATTATTAATAATAGTAGCGGCTTTTAATGCATAGGAGTGGGGATGCAATGGGTGGATATAACAGACATATAAGGGGGTAACAGATGGGATGGATAGGCAACGGATATGTGAGGTGTCAGCTCAGGATTAGTTGAGGTATAACGACTTTGGTGGGGTGAAAGAGCCATTGGCGGAGGGAAACCACAAGTGGTTTGGGCGGGGGGGGCTTGTAGTGAGTGTTTTGTGGTTTTGAGCGGGTGGGGGGTGAAGAGTGATGTGGTGGCACCACCTAAGGTTAGGGCATTGACCATGAAAACTGCTTTGCGGACCACCCCCATTGTGTTAACGAGAAACGGTCGAGGGGTTTCTGAAAGCTCTCCTTGTCGTTGATCCTAGTGGGGGGTAGATCAACTGTCGAATCATTCCCCTTTGTTATTCAAAACTGACAAGACATTTTTCTCATTTATTTACTTGGGTCTAATCAAATGCACTTTATAGTATAACTGAAAATGCCAAAGTTTATAACTAAATACTTAATCTCGATTAAGGAATTAATCATATATTAATAGAATTTAACATTTTTTTGATGTGGCTCATTTGGAGTAGAAGACTTTGCATTTATTTTTGTATGAAAATGAAGCCTTTGTTTTATTTTGTACTCCTTGACATTTTAATTTCTTTTTGCTTCTTTCTTTAGGGCAGCTAACTCCTATCATTTTATTGATATGGATGCCTATAAAATATTAGATTGTCCTAACGTTTTAATTTTTCTTTCTTTTGCATCCATATCCTAACTTTATATTTTAAAATTATTTTTTACTAATATACTAACATATCAAAACCAAATAATGTTACAACATCTGCTCCAACTGGGGACTGCTTCCCCCTGTGGGATGTAGAGAACAAGTAGGTCCAACTGCCTTCTCATCAGGCTATGGAGTCTTTGCTGAAACAGATACTCACTTACAATTTTTCAAAATAAAATGAACTCTCCGGATATTTACAGATGATGAAGGAATGGATGAAAAATTAATACTAAATGTAATACTGGCAATGATGAATCCTCTCCTTCCAAATTCTTAGGATGAATGTGTTGTTCCCTTTGACTCCTGCAACGCTAAATGGACCAAACCAAAGGTTGTCAACTTTTTCATGCTTGCCTTTATCCTCTCTCCTTGTATCCCATCTAAGCACTAGGTCACCTTTCTTGAAATTCCTTTCTATAGACTTTCTTTCAAATAGTTCCTTCATCTTGTTTGATATTTCCTTAGCTTGTACTAAATTCCATCCCTGTCTTCAATCAAATCAATGATTTAATTAATCCTTCTTGAGAAATCATCTTTTTCTTCATAGGATTCTTGAAGGAATCTCATAACAGGTAAAGCTAAATGAATGGGAAAATTGGCTTCCTTACCATAAACTAATTAGAAAAGAGGTTGGCCTGTTGACCTCTTAGGAGCAACTCTGTTTGCCAAAATGGCATGAATTAGGTGGCTATCCCAACTCTTTTTATGCTCTTCAAGAGTATTCTCAATGACTTTAACTAAGCTCTTGTTGGAGGATTATACTAGCCCATTACCCTGAGGGTAGTATGGTGTAGAATGGTGTAAGAGGATTGAATACTCTTGACAAAACTAGGTCGTTTTATCACTGCTAAAAGTTGTTGCATTATCTGTAACAATCTGTTGAGGACACACAAATCTTGATAAAATATGTTTTTCAAGGAATTTAATCACAATAGTATCAGTTTCATTTTTAATAGGTATAACCTCTACCCACTTGGTAAAATAGTCTATAGTAGTCAAAATCCATCTGTGTTGATGACTTGATTATGGATGAATTTCCCCTATAAAGTCCAACACCCACTATAGAAAAGGACCATGAACCAATACTGGAACCAAAGGAAGTGATCACAATTTCTATTTCCCTACAAATAATTGGCATGGTATGCAACTTATCACTCTTGCTCCAACTTCTTTAAAAAGTGTGGGCTAGTAGAAACCTGCCTTTAAAATTGTGTACATTGTTGCTCTCCAGGCATAGTGTCCACCACAAAACCCTACATGGAACTAATCTATAATTCCTTCTATTTCATTTTCAGTTAAACAAAGAAGAAGGATATTAAGAGGGTCTTTCTAGTATATATTAGCATTGATAATGCATTATTTTACTGCTTTAAGCTTCATGGCTTTGTACTGCTTCAAGTTAAGTTCAGTTGGACATTGAAAATCCCTAAGAAATTGCACAATATCAGAGTACCAATCATAGTGTAGATATTTTTGATCTATATGAACAAGAATGGCTTGATCTAAAGAAAGAGGTTCTTGTGGGTTCACCCCTTCTGTAAGAGGAGGAGGTTCTTGTGGATTCTCCCCAGATGAAATTTCAGAAACTAGATTTATCCCCAATACTTTGCAATTGGATTCAGCTAACAATCTGGCCAGGCCATGACCCTTTACTAGCTCTGTGGTCTTAATTTCAAGGTCAAATTCAAGGATTTTAGCAATCCATCTTCCTCTTCTTCCATTAGTATCAAGCTAGGTCAAACTAGTTTTAACAACATGATTAGGGACATAAGTTGTAATGTGTGAATGCAAGACATTGGTTCTAAAGGATTTGAGGGCTTGGATTAAGGCATAAGCTTGTTTTTCAATAATATCATACCTAAGCTTAGCATCCTTCATGACTTTCGAAAAGAAGGCTATTTGCTGGTCATCACCATTTGTATTCTTCTGTAAAAGTACAATAGCTAAGGTTTTCTTGGATGTATAAGAAAACATGCCAAAAGGTGAAGAATAATCAGGATTGGCTAATGTAGGGGCCTTAGATATGCATATCTAGTAGAAACTGTCCATTTCACTTCATTGTTTTTCTTTAGCATATCAGTTATATCTTTAACTATCTCTCCATAATTAGGGATGAATCTTTTGAGAAAAATTATTTTCCAAAGGAAGGTTTGTATCTCTTTCTCATGCCTTGTTAGAGATAGGGTCTGAATAGTTGAAACTCTTTTTGGGTTAATTATAACTCCCTCGTTGGAAATTATATGCCCTAGTAATTTCCCTTCCTTTACAACTGTTAGCGCTACTATATGATTTAATATTTGATGGTTAAAGAGTAGGTCCAGCCGTGTTGGTTGTTCTCACAAAGGGTTCTTATTTGTCATTTTCCTCCTACCCCTTTACTTCATTCATACTCGCATAACCTCCTTGCTTTCCCTGTTTTCCTCCAAACTCCGCATAACTCATATTTCTTGAGCTCTTGGGTGCTAATGATTTAAAACTCATATAACCATGCGCCTTCACAAAAAGCACTACCCACCAAATTCTCCCCCGTCACATTAGTCATGAACATGCACTATTAACCTCCGCCATCCAATAGCCTCCACCGATGATCCAACATCATTCACTTTCCCCGATCCCGTGAACCGCTCGTGTGATAACCCGCAGGAAAAGTGGTTTCTCCTCGGTCCCATCTGCCACGTGTCGTGTGTCTATTGTGTCGCACCCTTCTTTATGAATACCACTGCCTTCCCATAGGTGGTGCGATAAATATCGCCTGTCGCTCAAACCACTCTTCTTGACTATTAAATTCCCCGCAGCTTCTGCTCCTGATCACCGTTGGAACTGCCGCCCGAGATCCAATGGTCCTCATCTATCCCGCTCACGTACCTCCCTCTCTCTCCCACCACGAGATCTCAGCCATCCATCAATCCCATCCAATGGTTAACATTAATTCCTAGCCCTTCATTCATTTTCCATGCAGTCATCGTGTTTTGGCCTGTCTGGTGCATCCGAAGGAAAAAGGCGATCACCTACCAGTACCCTATGCAGTTATTCTTCAATAACCGAATTCAAGAAGCATTATGGTCGAAGGACGAGAAGGACATGCCTCGAGAAGTTCACAACATTAATCAATTATGGATCACTCTTTTGTAGAAAATTTTACCTGCTCAGAAGGATAGGCAAGTACTAGAAAATGTCAAATATATTTATTCAAGCAGCAGATTGTAGTAGAAGATTTTTATCAAATAGTTAATGTGGTTGGTAGTCCATTATGACCCCTCCATGCATAGGATAGTAGATATTTTTGTAATCAACCTCTATATAGATCCGAAACTCAGAAAGATGGGGGTTGATGAATGTTATTTTGTTTTAAATTTCAACTTCTCGAGACTGTAAATACTCTGATACCTGCAACGTCTGGTCTTCATTTTCAGCTAATACAAGCTTCTTTGTTGTTAATTGCCCACTTTCCACTTCTTATTTGTTTCAGGCTGTGCCTGTTATGAATTTTTCATTTTCTCTTGGTGTTTAACATTAGAGGCGCTGTCATCCCACCTTTGTGTTAGAATCTAGTTAGTATTCTTGTATGTGTATGCAATTTCTGTTGTTTTAAATGCTAGAGAGATATCATCATGTCCGTGCATTAAGAAATAGATTTGTAGTTTTACTGGTTGCAGCCGGCCATCACATGGTCTTGTGCATTTGTTGGTGTGGTCAATATTCTCCATTTCCACTAAATCCTCAGACTCTGAGTAATTGGTGGTCTAAAGCCTTGTAGTCTGGGGGTGTTCACCCATGTCTAGGGTTAAGCATAGTAGAAGTGGTTGTATGGCTTGAATATTCAGCATTTCTCTCATTCATCCATCATTTTTCCAACATTTTGTTGAGTTTGTAATGTTCCCGAGCATCTTTGATATACAACCTAGGAGAGTTTCTTGGGGTGATAACATTAATTGGCGTCGTTGCCGAGAAGAGGAGATTGAAGCTCAGCTTCCCTGGGAGATGACACAGTTTCAGTTTTTGATGATAGACAAAGTCTGGGAACATTTCTAGTTGTAATCATCTATCTGGTGACTCTACTGGAGGACCTACCTGGTGGTGACTCCACATTGCAGTTCTGGCTCAGTTCGTGAGACATAATCGAAGAAAACCTTAGAAACCACCAGCTGAACCAGTACCTGACCCTGAGAAGATTATCAAGTCGAAGAAAATAGCACAAAAAGGAGCATCAGGATCAGGTAAGCCCAAGAAATCTTATATATCTCTGCAAGAGGAGGTTATAGTTGAAAATAGATAGTTTGAAGAATCACAACCTTGTTTTGCTAGTGAAGAATCGCCTGCAGAGATACATACAGCTCCTTGTATAGTTATTTCCCCTTTGGATCTAAGTCCAAAGATTGTATCTCATATAGTCCATCATATTCCCTTAGCTCTACCATCCATTTCATTGTTTCCCACTATTCAATCTACCAGTAGCATTCCACATACCCCACCCATGGCAGGCCAGCAAGCACCTACGAGGACAGAAAGAATTGTTGTTGCTAGGTATGGACCCCTAGTTTTGCCTGTTCCTTTGAATGCCATGCCTGTAGGAGAGTATCAAAAATACATGTCGAAGTTTACATGTACAGAAGGGGTAACTGCTGAAGAACACCTTGAAGCTTTTTACAGTTATGGTGATAACTTAGATATTAGTGAAAATGATGTGTGGATGAGAGTTTTTGTCCAGAGCCTTGATGGAGAGGCGAGGAAATGGTTCAAAGAATTGACCCATGGATCTATTGCTGATATTGAAGCATTAGATGAAGTATTTTTGAAGTAATGGGGAGATAAAAAGGAATTATTGTATTTTTCATACTGATTTTGGTAATCTGAAGAGAGAAAATGAAGAATCTTTGCCTGATTTCAATAACAGATTTAATAGGATGTACAGTAAAATACCAGCCGAGGTAAAACTGACTCCTACATCAACCAAATTAATTTATGCCAGTGCTTTTGACTCTGATTTCTGCTTGCTATCGAGAGAAAGAAGATGTGCCACTCTAGCTGATATGCAGGATGTAGCTGTAGAATTAGAATATAATATTATGGCTACAGAAAAACTTAGAAGTCATGCTGACAGAAGAAGGTAGAGAGGTTAGGCATCTTCTTCCTCTGCCTCATCTTTAGAGCCCAAATTAGATAAAATGACTAAGATGATAGAGTCAGCTGCCGAGATATCTAAGCTGAAGATTGAGCAGAACTCAACAAAAACAAGGCAGCAAAATGCATTTGCTATAAGAAATGTAAATCCATACAGAAGAGCAAATGAGCAGTTACAAATAATACAGAGGGGTAAAGAACCAAATGAAGAACACAAAGTTAAAACTCCTTTCCAGAACATATTCATGGAGGAGGAATAGATTGAGGATGAGGATGAAATACATTGTATGGAAGATAAAGGCAGTGCTGCCTTCTTGACATTAATTGAATATGAAGACTCTTTGCTGCAGGAACAAGACAGTCAAAGGTGGGACAGAGAAGTTGTTTTGCAGACCGGTGAGCAGCAAAGATATAATATTAGGTCTAATGCAAATAATGTCAAGGAGAATCCCACCCAAAGAGCTGTTGTCCAAACAGAGTCAGAGAATATCAGACAAAGGAGACCAGCAACTGACCCAGTCATCCTCAAAGCACCAGTTCAAGAGGTAAGAGGTCCTAACAATTCATCTTCTCCTTTCATCTTTGAAGTAGAAGTGCATAAATTAAAAATATCTATGCCTCTGTCAAAATTAGTAAAGATCGAAGTGTTTAGAAAGCCTATCCTGGAAGCTCTTGAACTGAAAGCCACACAAACCTCCATTGACTCTGTCAATTTGCAAGATGATAGGCCTGCAGTTGTGCTTATCCCCGTGAATGAACCTGCTGATAATAACTCTCCATCTTTTTATGTCTCCTTAACCATTCATGATAAAATCCTTCACAACTGCTTGCTAGACACTGGAGCTAGCCACAATATAATGCCAAAAGCTGTCATGGAAGAGTTAGGCCTTGTTAGCACCAGACCATATCACGATTTATTCTCTTTTGATTCAAGGAAAGTAAAGAGCTTTGGACTGATAAAAGATTTAGCCATTACCCTAACTCAGCTACCCATAAAGAGCATGGTGATGGACATAGTGGTGGCAGATGTCCCTCCTAAGTTTGGCATGATGTTGTATAGAGGATGGATTAAGAGACTAGGTGGGACATTACAGAATGGTCTATCTTGTTCCACTGTCTCAGTCTTTGGAGGAGAAAGAAGGAGATTATACAGAGAAGCACAACTGGCATATATCATCAGTGATGAAAATAATCCTTCTAATCATCCCATTTATGCTATGGACACTGATTTTGGAGCATGTATTCTCCAAATAAAAGAATCTTAGAAGGCCTTGATGCAGATCAGAAAACCAAGAGTTCAGGCTGAGGAGGAGCAAGGTAGTCAGGTGTGGGAGATGTCC
This sequence comes from Pinus taeda, assembly GCA_000404065.3. Taxonomy (NCBI): domain Eukaryota; kingdom Viridiplantae; phylum Streptophyta; class Pinopsida; order Pinales; family Pinaceae; genus Pinus; species Pinus taeda. The sequence goes on along the minus strand of APFE031436672.1, from coordinate 115,851 downwards.
TTTGATGGAGCATGTTCCAGGGAGACTGCAGGAGCAGGAGTGGTGTTGATATCTCCACAACAAGAAAGAACACAACTATCTTTTAAGTTGGATTTTCAAGTCACAAACAAAATAACAGAATATGAAGCTCTGCTATTGGGCCTTAAGGAATCTAAAGACAGAGGAATCAGGAACATAAAGGTGTATGGAGATGTTGATCTGATCATACAGAAAGTAAATAAAACATTTCAAGCAAAGAACCCAAGGCTGAAATCTTACAGAGATGAGGTATGGAGACTAAAAAGATTCTTTTGATAGCTTTTGTATCTCATACATCCCTAGAGCCAAAAGTCATCTTGATAATTCCCTTGCTATTTCTGCTAGTCTATTTATCCCTCCAATGCCTCCCAGACTAGTTTATGAAGTCCAAATGAAATATAGACTGTCTTTGTCTGATAATGTCCAACATTGGAAAGTTTTTGAGGATGATAATCAATTGAAACGATTCTTGCAAGTCATTGATGAATTTTTTGAAATGAAAATTGACCAAGAGAATGAAGCCTTGGTAGATAATCCAAAAGCCTTGCTTAGAAATAAAATCGGTAAAGATAACATTGTCCAACTCCCCAGCAATCATATTCCCAAGAGTCTAATTCCTTTAGAAAGATTGTTTGACCAGAATGATGTGCCTTACAAGGTTGCCCAAAAAGAAGACCAATCTGCAGTCTGTAAGCATGATATAGGGACTCTAGGTTAGCCTAGATACATAAATTTGTCCACCCATCTGTATGTTGATCAAACTTCTGAATACTGCAATTTAATGAAGCAATTTACTGATGTGTTTGCCTAGGACTATAGTGATCGGAAAACTTATGATAGAAAAATAATCCAACATAAAATCCCTTTGGAGAAAGATGTTGTTCCTTTCAAGCAGAAGCTGAGACCAGTAAATCCTATGCTTCTTCCTCTAATTGAAAAGGAAATTAAAAAGTTACTGGCTGCCAAGATAATAGTTCCTCTCAGATATTCAAAATGGGTAGCCAACCTAGTAGTAGTGAGGAAGAAAAGTGGAGAAATCAGACTTTGTGTTAATTTCAGAAATTTAAACAAGTGCTCAAAGAAAGATAATTACCCTTTACCAAAGATGGAGCACTTGTTGCAGAAGGTTTTAGGAGCGAAAGTGATGTCTTTCATTGATGGATTTTCAGGGTTTAATCAGATTATTGTACATCCAAAATCTCAAGGAAAATTTTAAGGATGGAAAATTTTCTTAAAGTTTAGAAACATTGGCGAATCTCACTAATCCCTAATATGCAAACTATAAATTTTTCAATGATATATTTGTAAAATTATTCAAATTTATAATGATTTATCATATAGCCACTATATAATGTTGGCGATTTTTAAGGTAAAATAATTTTATATTCTAAAATTTGGGCGAATCATCTTTTATAAAACTTGGAAATTGGCGAATCGTTTTTTGGAAAAATCATGGAAAATTAGCCCACTGGGCGAACATTAGCCCCTAAAATTTTCCATGAGATTCCAGATGACCATGAGAAGACTACATTTACCACTCCTTGGGGTACTTTTATGTATGCCAAGATGCCTTTTGGATTGATGAATGCTGGAGCCACTTTTTAGAGAGCTATGGATATAACATTTGTGGGAGAGAAGGATAAGTTTGTTTTGATCTACCTTGATGATATAACAGTATACTCTAGCAGCCATCATGATCATTTACAACATTTAAAGAAAGTGTTTTTGAAGTGCAGAAGGTTTGGGCTCTCAGTCAATCCAAAAAAATCAAAATTTTCTTTAGAAGAAGGCAAGCTGTTGGGGCATGTTGTTTCTGCTGCAGGTGTCCAAATTGACCCAAACAGAGTAAAGTTCATACAAACTTTGTCTGTTCCAAGATTGAAGAAGGATATCCAATCCTTTCTGGGCAAAATTAATTTTGTGAGGAGGTTTATACCAAATTTTGCAGAGCTAGTGAAGCATATTACCTCCATGTTGAGAAAAGGGTCAGAGATAAGATGGACTGATGCAGCAAGAAAATCATTTGATTCCATCAAGAAGGCTATAATGGAAGCTCCCACATTAATAAGTCCAGATTACATCAAGGAGTTCCATGTATTCTCATTTGCCTCTGAAGATACCAATGCAGCAATATTGTTGCAGGTAGATGAAGAAGGTTCAAAACATCCAGTGGCATTTTTTATCAAAAATTTGAGGGATGTTGAACTGAGGCATAACATCATTGAAAAATAGGCATATGCTCTTATTAAATCTTTGAAAGCTTTTAGAGTTTACATTCTGCATTCCAACATAATTGCATATGTGCCATCTACTGCAATAAAGGACATCTTGTTACAACCTGATGCTGATGGAAGAAGGGCGAAATGGATTGCAAAGATGATTGAATTTAATATAGAATTGAAGCCCACCAAGCTTGTCAGAGGTTAGGGCATTGCTAAGTTGTTAGCTGAAGAAAATTGCAGAACTTTGGACATAAATCTTATGTGCTTGAATTCAAGAAATGATCAAACAGGAATAATAGTTGAACCGGAGTGAGTGCAGTCAGTGGCCGAAAATCTAGCTTCTTGTGATTGGTATTTCGAAACAGTCAAATTTTTGCTGAAGCTAGAAATCCCTTCAAGCTTTACCCAAAGTCAAGCCAGAACAATTAAGCTTAAAGAAGCTAAATATTGCATTAACGAAAATCTGCTCTATTTGAGGGACCCATCTGGAGTGCTTTTGAGGTGTCTGGACAAAGAGCAATCAATGGAAGTCATGCAACAATTTCATTCTAGCATGCGCGGAGGACACCATTATTGGAAGACTATAACTCACAAAATCCTGAGAGCTGGGTATTACTAGCCCTCCTTATTTTCTGATGTATTTTCATTTGTTAAATCTTGTGATAGGTGCCAAATATTTGAAGGAAAACAACAGTTGAAGTCCCTACCCTTAAAACCAATATTTGCAAAAGGACCTTTTCAGTAGTGGGGCTTGGATTTCATTGGAGAAATCAATCCACATTCCAGTGGCCAGTAAGATGGATATTAGTAGCTACTGAATATTTTAAAAAATGGATTGAAGTAATCCCTAACAGAAAGGTTGATGATAATGTGGTCATGAAGTTTTTAACTGAAAATATTTTTACCAGATTTGGTTGTCCACACAAATTAGTCACAGATAATGCAACAGCCCTCAGAGCCAAAGAGTTGGTGGATATGTGTAACTCAATGGGCATTAAACTAATTCATTCCACCCCATACTACTCTCAAGGAAATGGTCTGGCAGAATCATCTAACAAGAGTTTAATAAGGATAATTAAGAAGTTGTTGGATGATAACAAGAATAATTGGGATTCTAAGCTCAAATATGCACTTTGGGTTGACAGAGGACCATTAAGAAATCCACAGGGAATTCTTAATTTAAGCTGGTGTACGACACAGAGGCAATATTTCCAATTCAGCTTACTCTCTCGGTGGCAAATTTCCTTCAATCAGAAAAGAATGAGGAAGAAGACATGGCAAAAAGAATCATAGATTTAGCAGAGGTACATCAAATCAGAGAACAACTGGTTGAAAGGGCTACAGCACATCAGAAAAAGATCAAGGAAACTTTTGACAAGAAAACAAAAGTAGACAATTTTCAAGTTGGAGACTTGGTCCTGAATTGAGATGCATTGAAATAAAAGAAAGGAAATCATGGGAAATTTGATGCTTTTTGGACATGGCCTTTCATTATTTCTCAAATTCAAGGGAACAACACCTTCATACTGAAAAGTATGGGAGGGGAACCAGGTTTTTATGGCCTAATTAATGGACGTTTTCTGAAAATTTATGTGATTTAAGGTCTTTGGCCTTAAAGGTTGTAAATATTTTGTTGTAGCAGTTTTAGTGTAAATTCAATTTGACTCCATGCCCAATGGAGCACTAGGAATTTTGCTAGTTCGTTTTTATCAGGAAGGCATTGATCTGCAGGTTCTTGATACCTCACAGGGAGGATCTCATCCCCAAAAGGAGCCAAATGTTAGCGCTGCTACATGCTTTAGTATTTGATGGTCAAAGAGAAAGTCCAGCCGTGTTGGTTGTGCTCACAAAGGGTTCTTATTTGTCATTTTCCTCCTGCCCCTTTACTTTTTTCATACTCCCATAACCTCCTTGCTTTCCCTGTTTTCCTCTAAACTCTGCATAACTCATATTTCCTGAGCTCCTGGGTGCTAATGATTTAAAACTCATATAACTGTGCGCCTTCACAAAAAGCACTACCTGCCAAATTATCCCCCGTCACATCAGTCATGAACATGCACTATTAACCTCCACCATCCGATAGCCTCCGCCGATGATCCAACATCATTCACTTTCCTTGATCTTGTGAACCACTTGTGCGATAACGCACGGGAAAAGTGGTTTCTGCCCAGTCCCATCTGCCGCGTGTCATGCGTCTATTGCATCGCGCCCTTATGTATGATTACCTCTGCCTTCTCGTAGGTGGTGCAATAAATACCACTTGCCACTCAAACCACTCTTCCCGACTGTTAAATTCCCCATAGCTTCCACTCTCGATCACCATTGGATCTGCCGCCCAAGATCCAATGGTCCTCATTTGTCTTGCTCACGTACCTCCCTCTATCTCCCGCCACGAGATCTCAACCATCCATCAATCCCATCCAATGATTAACATTCATTCCTAGCCCTTCATTCATTTTCCATGCAGTCATCGTGTTTTGGCCTGTCTCGTGCATCCAAAGGAAAAAGGCGATCACCTACTAGTACCCTGTGCAGTTATTATTCAACAACCGAATTCAAGAAGCATTATGGTCGAAGGACGAGAAGGACATGCCTCGAGCAGTTCACAACATTAATCAGTTATGGATCACTCTTTTGTAGAAAGATTTACCTGCTCAGAAGGACAACAAAGTACCAGAAAATGTCAAATATATTTGTTCAAGCAGCAAATTGTAGCAAAAGATTTTTATCAAATAGTTAATGTGGTTGGTGGTCCATATGACCCCTCCACGCATGGGATAGTAGATATTTTTGTAATAAACCTCTATATAGATCTGTAACTTAGAAGGATGAAGGTTGATGAATGTTATTTTGTTGTAAATTTGAACTTCTGGAGACTGTAACTACTGCCATACCTGCAACGTCTGGTCTTCATTTTCAGCTAATACAAGCTTCTTTGTTGTTAATTGCTCACTTTCCACTTCTTCTTTGTTCTAGGCTGTGCCTGTTATGCATTTTTCATTTGCTATTGGTGTTTAAAATTAGAGGGGCTGTCATCCCACCTCTGTGTTAGAATCTAGTTAGTATTATTGAATGTGTATGCAGGTTTCTATTGTTTTAAATGCCAGAGAGCTGTCATCCTATCTGTGCATTAGGAAATAGATTTGCAGACCTTTTTACTGGCTGTAGCCGACCATCACATAGTCTTGTGCATCTACTGGTGTGGTCAATATTCTCCATTTCCACTAAATCCTCAAACTGAGTAATTGGTGGTCTAAAGCCTTGTAGTCTGGGGGTGTTCACCCATGTCTGGGGTTAAGCATAGTAGTAGTTATTTGGCTTGAATATGCAACATTTCTCTCATTCATCCACCATTTTTCCAACATTTTGTTGAGTTTGTAATGTTCCCGAGCATCTCTGACATACAACCTAGGAGAGTTTCTTGGGGTGATAAAAACAACAAATAAAGGTTTCTTTGGATTGATGGATATGCCAAATTTCCTGCACCTGTCAAAAAACTTTCTCAAGTGTTTTAAATCATTTTCATTAGAATCAAAGAAAATAGTTAAATAATCTAGATAAATGACATTAAATTCAGTTGTTTTACCTACAAATGCTAGATCCATGGCTCTCTGGAAAGTGGCTCCAGCATTGGTTAGACCAAATGGCATGCTAGCATACATGAATGTACCCCAAGGAGTGGTGAAAGCAGTTTTGTCTTGGTCAGCTTGACTTACCATGATATGGTTGTAACTAGAAAATCCATCTAGCATAGAAATACTATTTGCACCTAAAACTTTCTTAAGTAGATGATCCATTTTGGGAAATGGATAGTTATCCTTTAAATATGATTTGTTCAGATTTTGGAAGTCTACACATAGCCTAATCTCATCATTTTTCTTTCTGACAGGAACTAGGTTGGTTACCGAGTCAGAATACCTTAAAGGTACTATGATATGTGAATCAAGTAGCTTTTTAAGCTCTTTCTCAATAGTTGGAAGTAGTATGGGATTGATTCTTCTTAGTTTTTTTTGAAAGGGTCTTGCTTATGGTTTCAAAGGAATCTTATGCTCAATCAACGATGTATCATAAGTTTTTAACTCATTATAAGACTAGACAAAAACATCTTTGTAATTTTTAAGAAGATTCAAGTATTTGATTTTTACATCCAAAGGCAAGGTTGATGAAAATTTAACGATTCTCACATCACTTAAAGTCCCAATATTGCATTCTTCAATTTATTCTTCAGGTGAGTTAAACAAGGGGTTTTTAGAAACATCATTATTATCAAATAGTTTTTCCAATGGATCTTGTTAGTGCCTAAATCTACCACAGGCTAAAAAAGGCAGGTCTAGGGTAACATCAAACCATGCTTAACCCAGTAGCTAGCCCTACCAGGTCGGGAGAGGGCTCTCTCCTTGTCAGTCTCAAAGAAAATATGGCAAGTAAGGCTTGAGATGACTGATATAAAAACTAATTTTAGGCTAGGTATGCTTGCTCAGAGGAATTTGATTGAATTTAATGGTTGGGTTGCTGGATCAGATGGGGAAGCCAGTTTTGGGTCTGGGAAATGAACCAAAGGTTTCTATGGGGTGAGGCAGGCAAGTATTTTAGCACTTTTAAATGAATGTAATGTTGAGTTTAAAGACTGGTGAGGATCTAGAGTGTAGAAGTTTGGCAAGGTAATCCAGGGCTACAAATGACACTTTATTACATATGAAAACCATAAAATTATATAAAATTTGTATAAGAAATGGAAAAACCTTGTTTTCCCCTCAAAACAAAGTTTTGAGGTAAAAACCCTTTATGGAGCAAATCATCAGTAGAATTTGTGATTTTATGAACTTATTGAACATCCTCATGTGGCTGTTGTCCTGTTATTGAGCTTTTGAAGATCACAGTGGCAAACCATAGACCTAATGAGACTTGAAACACTAAAATGACTTCTACGCAATTGAATTGAAATAAAAATGACAACAAATGATCTGTACATGTGAAAATAGGCTAGTAGATGAAAAGCATGAGGGAAATTGATAAAGAACCACTACCATCAGATGATCCATGACCTAATGGAATGCAGATGATCGGATGAGACACCTAAAATGCATGCAAAAGTGAATTTTGATCACTGATGGAGCGATGAAGATACCGACGCTAACATTGGCCCAAATGGGGATGGTAGCTCCTGGAAGGTGCCAAGAATTACAAATCTTTGGGAGAGCAGACCAGTGCCTTATCCATTGGACAATATGGAGTCAACATCTTGGCAACAAAAACATCAAAACTCAAGACTCAAAAATCAAGAGTCAAGACTCATAATTTGAAATGAGTAAGAACTGAGATTAACTCAAAACTAAAACTAGACATTCAGCAGCTAAAACTAGCTTGAAACTGACAAAAAAAAAATTCACTCAATACTTACTTAACTGAAACAAGTACTTAAAAATCTTTTTAATGGCAGCTGACCATCGAGATTTGAGGGTTTCAAATCAGGATGAAAACCACTTTCCTACTGATGAAATATGTACAATCATGTGAAGTGCACCTTCCAATGTAACCAATCTAGCATATGGCTACTTACTGAAATCCTGCTCTCACTTTGCCCGAGCAGCTAGAATGATGTACATGTAGGCAACTCACAATAACAACTGAAACCAAGGCTTACGATAACAAACTAGGAACATTCATCTTCTCTAATGCTTGCAAAAGAATGTTGAAGGGATCTTGAAAATCCTAAACCACTAGTTTGTCTTGAGCTCTAGCAGAAAAAATACGAGTACTCCCTTCATTATGATCTGAAAGAAAAACTGATTGCCGAGTGATAGGAAGGCATAGAGGGGTATAAGATTCAACCATCTGAGTGTTAGCTGTAAATTCTGCAACCATGAGAAACTCTGACTCGAATTCTAACATGCTATCTCTCTCAGGCTCATACTCATCAATGTCATGGTCTAGGTCATTCTTAAACAAAAAACAATCTTCAAGATCATGAAACATGACAACATTATCATCTTAAAGAAAAAAATATTATCTATTCTCTTATCTATAAATCCAATTTCAAGACTATCATCATTTTTAAAAGAGGAAGAAGTTTCACCAACACCTTCTTGACCATGGCACACTGCAGACCTACATTAGCTTGGGCTATAACCTTACCTTTTAGGAGTCAATCTATCTCATCTTCAGACAGAGGAGATAATACTTTCTATTTTGTTTTGCTCAAGTGATTATTGTCTTCTTGAAATAACATTTCAGAACATGAAAAACCTGAATGAAAGTCCTCAATTCCCTGGTCTTTTGAAATTTGAAAACATTGTTGATCATATTCATATGACATGGCAAACAAATTATCATTTACCACTATTTTATCGAAAGAAGATTTTTCACTTACTTGAACAAAGATCTCATCTTGTTTTTCATAAAATGACTAGATACCCTCCTCATGAAGTCTTGGGTCAATAACTCTGTCTTCTTCATTCCAGATGATCTCAACAGTAGAGCTCTCCTTCATGAGATTCACAACAAGGTAGTCTTGATCATAATGATATGAATCTAGATCTGAAATAGTCGACTTGACTTTATCATGTTCTGAAATTGAAACTTGACTTTCCTGCATATTGTCTTCTTCTATGGACATATTTGAAATAAAGGTTTCTCTTTCATCATTTTCCATTGTACTAAGATCTTGATCCTACTGCAAATTTTCCTAAGCATCTTGACAAATATCCTCTAAGCTCTCTTTATGCTACTGAAATGGATTTTCATACTGGGCTTCCGTTATCTCGTCGTCCATGAAGTCATCTTCTTCATAAATTCTCTCAAGGTTTTCAATAAAACTATAAACATGTTGGCAATACTTCTGAACTAATAGTAAGGATGGATAAGATTCCTTATACCTTTCAAAGAACATGGTATGAAAATCCTTTAAATAGTAAATACAAGTAGGCGACAAACTTTCATACTAAGATCAGGCTTCAACTTCTAGAGTGGCCATGAATATCTTCATCAAACAATCTTCAGGAAAATCAGCCTTCGACTTGCGAATATATATGTGAAATCTAACTAGATGTAAAGTAGCATCATTCCTATCATCATCTTTAAATATAGGCAAATTCCTTTGCCAATCTATCTTAGGAATTTTATTTGGGAAACCTGGAATGTGATCATGGCTCATGGGAGCATACCTTCGATCCAATGAAACCATTTTGATAACAATGAATTCACCAAGAAATTTTTTAGGCTACTGATTTTGTGAAGAGTAGAGTCGCCATAAAAATTCTGAACCTTGGGATTCCTCGACACTGGAGTCACCAAGTGAATGATTTCAACCTTTTAGTGCCTGATCACTATCCACCATCAATAATCAGATCTAAACTTGATACAATTTCGCTAAGGAACATAAAACTATGTTCCCCAGTATGGTCGCCACTATGTTAGTGCCTAAATCTACCTTAGGCTAAAAAAGGAAGATCTAGGGTAACATCAGACCACGCTTAACCTGGTAGCTAGCCCTACCAGGTCAGGAGAGGGTTCTCTCCTTGTCAATCTCAAAGAAAATATGGCAATTAAGACTTGAGATGACTGATATAAAAACTAATTTTAGGCTAGGTATGCTTGCTCAGAGGAATTTGATTGAATTTAATGGTTGGGTTGTCGAATTAGATGGGGAAGGCAGTTGGGAAATGAACAAATATTTGCAGAGGTTTTGTTTTGGGTGAGGCAGGCAAGTGTTTTAGCACTTTGAAATGAATGTAATGGTGAGTTTAAAGACTGGTGAGGAGCTGGAGTGCAGAAGTTTGGCAAGGTGACCCAGGGCTGCAAATGACACTTTATTACATATGAAAACGATAGAATTACATAAAATTTGTACAAGAAATGGAAAAACCCGGAGCAAATCATTAGTAGAATTTGTGATTTTATGAGCTTATTGAACATCCTCATGTGACTGCTGGCCTGTTATTCAGCTTTTGAAGATCATGGTGGCAAACCCTAGACCTAATGAGACTTGAAACCCTAAAATGACTTCGACGCAACTGAAATGAAATAAAAATGACAACAAATGAAAAGTAGGAGGGAAATTGATAAAGAACCACTACCATTAGATGATCCATGACCTAATGGAATGCAGTTGATTGGACGAGACACCTAAAATGCATGCAAAAAGCGAATTTTGATCACTGATGGAGGGATGAAGATGCCGACACTAATAGATATAATCCTTTGGGAATAAAATTATTAGATAATTGGATAATATCATGATCAAGAATTTTAGGATTGAATGAAGTTTATGGGCTTTGGTGATTTTATTCTTGAACATCTCTTTAATCTTCTTCAATTTTCATATTTGAAAATTCATCAATGAATTGAAGAAACGATTTTAATTGTTCATCATCCTCAAAAATCTACTAGTGTTTAAGGTTATCATGAATTGATGGTCTATTATACTTGACTTGAATCTGGTATTCTAACAATACTAGTTCAAGGATTTTGAAAGATCTTGTTGAGACAGCTAGTGATTCAGCATGCATATTTTCATCCATGGGTATAGAAGTTATGTTAAATTCTTGGAAGAAATTTTCAATTGTATCCAAAACTTCATTTCTATAGGACCTAAGTCTTGGGTGTTTTTTTTGACACATATTTCGAACCTAATTCAATATTAGCTCAGAATCAAAAAAGACACTCAACTTTTGAACCTTAAGACTCTTAGCTAGCTCAAGACCAAGATGAAAAGCCTCATACTCAGCCACATTCTTTGTGACCTCAAATTCAATTTTACATGACTAAGCTATGTTTTATTTATTTGGTGAAATTAGAACAATTCCTACTCTTGCTTATTCCCTTTAGCAAGCGCCATCAAAATAAAGTTTCTAGATATCTGATTCTAGAATTTTAGGTTTGGAAACTATATTTTCAATGGAAAGTTGAGTGTTTGATGAATTTTGTAAAGATAAATTAAAGCAACCAAAATCCTCATCTACTGCATAGATAAGGTGATTTTTTACTTGATCAGACCTACAAACAATATGAAGGAATATGACTTCCCTATATAACCTTAAATGTTCACCTCCATAGATTGGAATAGTAGCAAAAGACATGTCGATTTGAGGTGATCCTCCAAGTTTAGCATAGCATGATCTAGACAGGAGCAATGCAAACTTGGCAGGAATATCAGTGACAAATATGTCTAAAACTATACTCTTGACAAATATTTGGGATAAGGTTACAACTAGGTCTTTGATCAATCCTAGGCATGGTACTTTCTTTGAATCAATGGTGTACAGATCACGATAAGAATGAGTAATGAGTAACTTGTAACTAAAGCTGGTCCATAATTACCTTTGGCATAAGGTTATGAGAAGCTCCAAAGTCTAGCATAAATTTATACAAACGAAAGTCATGAACCTTTAAAGTTATAAAATGGTGGAATAATCTCATCAATCATATCAGAACTAGGGCCAAACACTACTGAGGGTTTTTCATCTTGCAAACTAATAACATCTCCCTTAACATCTACACTAGAGGATTGTATCCATTTAGACACTTGATTTTTATAACCAGGGTTTTTATAAAGTTCAACTAAGGGGATACGAATCTTTACCCTTTCCAATTGATTTTCAATATTAAAAGTTGTAAAATTTGTCTCATTAGAAGAAAAGGTTTTAATGGATGACTCTGTAATTTGAGGTGTTGGAGTTTGTGTTTGAATAGATTTTATTGTAGGTTCGATTATAGTGGTAGATTTTGAAGGTCTACCTAGGCCTGATCTAGGTCTTAGATCATACCTCTTATTTAATTTTGCAATCAGAAATTCAAGGAATGCTTGGTATTTTGAAAGTTGAGCATCTCCTTGTTTGTGTTCGATGGACTGAGGGGAAGATGAAGGAACTATTTCTATTTGTACTATTGAAGAATCAATATTATTGATATCTTCAGTGATTAAAGGGCCTGTATCTTGTGGCTATTGATCATCAATCAACAAGGGTGGTTGAATATTTTGATCAGAACTTGGTCTCTGAAGAATATGCATTTGAGGAGTTCTTTGAAATTGAGTTTGAGCTTGAGGTCTAACAGTAGTGTGCTTAGTAGTTCTAGGTTGTGTTTCAATTTTAGAAATCCTATTTGAAAGGATTCTAAGTAAATATGTAATTTCATCAATTTTCTGAACTTCAAGTATATATTTGGAAGAAGATTAGTCATCAATCCTAGATTTAAATTTTCTTTCTTCTCTCTATGCTTTAGCTTTAAGTTTTCCAGAAGTAGACCTATTAGCTTCTACATCAATAGCATTTGTCTGCATGTCTTCCAATGTGTTAGATACCCTTTCTCTTATCATGACTGCAAATTCATCTTCAAATGCCTTCGAAAATATGACTTTTTTAGTTGCCACTAGTGGTTTAAAATCAATAGGCATTTTATGCTAGAATTTATTAAATCTCTTGATGAATTCAGCAATTGGTTCACTATGGTTTCTCTTCAATTCTTCAAATTCAGTGAGAAAGTAAATAAGATCCTTGTTTATCCCTCATTGATTTTTAAAGATAATTATGAGCTCATTCCATGTTGTCATAGAGTCAGCTCTAAGTTTCATAAAATAGATCTTAACACTTCCTTCTAAGGATTGCACAAATTATCTCATATAAACATCTTGTTGTTCTATGTTCATATTGTGAGTAAAATCTACGAAAGCTAATACATGATCCTTTGCTGAGGACCAGTTTCTCCATTAAATCTTGGTAAATTCTTTAGATATATATCAAGAAAATTTTCCAAGTTTCCAGGGAGGACTAGAGCAGCATACCTTGCTTGCGCAATGGGTCAAAAAACCATATTGGCAAGAGGATTCTAGGTTGAGTGAGTGGATGATGATGAGGAAGAGGAAGATGATGAGGATGAAGGCGGTGAGAGGAGTCGGTATGGGTATTAGTCTGTCGAGGAGAAAAAGAGGGCGTAGATCTCCTTAAATATTTCCAAGGGGTTTTGATAACCAACTTCGAAACTCCTAATGGAAAGTCTTCCTTATTATCAAACAATGGTTTTGAATAGACAGAAATGGTCTCTTCAAGATTATAGAAGCTGATGGAATAGAATAAGGAGTTGGAGAAATGAGTCTGCAGGTTTGAATTTAGGTAAATGTAAACCCAATTCTTCCTCAGATGAAGGTGATTTTATAGGAATTGATGGGACTTGATATGACTCAAGTGATTGTATTAAAAAGGTTGATGGAATATCTACTCCTCTTGAATGGAGTTCAGAAATCCCAAGAGGTAGTTCAGTCCAATCAGGATTGGATAACACAAATGAAAAAGGATCTACAGATCATATGTCTTCAAGGTGTAAAGCTAAAGAAGAAGAAGAGGTTTTATGTCTTCTCCTTGAAGAATCTCCCCTAATAAGTATTTCTGGATCTGGTAGATGGTTAACAATCTCATAATCAGAACGTGATCTAGTATGCTTAAAAGGAGCCAATTTGGACTAGTGGAATCACCAGGTGAAAGATTTTGACCTTTATCCTATCCTTTATTCACCTTAAAGGAAAGGGTAAATCATTGCCCCAAGCAAAATCTAACTTTCAATCCTTCACTCCCTGGCAATGGCGTCAATCTGATGTTGTCCTTTGAGATAGCCTAAGTTCAATTAGTTATGCTAAAGAATCTATAATGTTTTGTTGTTTTGAATGATTGGATGACTAGTGAACTATTTTATAAACATGTGCTTTAAACTTAGATATATTCTTAAGTAAAATAAAGGGTTGTTCTTTATTTGCACATGGTTAGTTTGATTATAATCTGATGGAGAAGTAGAGTATGGAGAGGTATAATTGATTTGATATTAAAATTGAATATTTAACCATTTAGAAGAATAATTTCAGAAAACAATGATTTCTTAATCAACAGAGTATAATTAAACTATTACAGAGATCTAATGTAATTTATATTCAAATTCTATAAATTATTCTCTTATTTAAATTACAACTTCACAGAGGATTCAAAATGAAACTGAAATTCAATTAAATTTTAAATCGAATAACTGCAAAAGACTTAATTTATATGAAGAAAACATAATGAATAGACAAGATGAAATACAACTTACTGAGAGATAGACCATATGAGGTAAATCCAGAGTCTTTTATTTTTTAAAAATGCTCTAGCTTAGTACAAATCTGGTTGATAACTTGTTCAAGGGTTCAACCCATAATAACTCAAAGAGGGAGTTATTCATACAAAATTTTGCAAAAGATCTACAATCTGTTCGGAATAGAATACCAAAATACTACAAAATTGCAAAAATAGAACAATATAATAGGAACCGAAAAATTGTTGAAGAGGTGGCTCTATCCTTTGGGGATATATTGGTGATCTCTCTTGAAAAATGAGTTGTCCTGAAAACACTGATGAGTTGCTCTACTGTTAAAAATGAGAAATTACTCAAGTGGTTCACACAATTGATCCCATCTTTGTTCACTTGGGATTTCTACATTTACCGTCTTTATAAATGTTTCATCCACCTTTGTGTATCTCTTGAAATTAGGCTTGTTGTGAAACAAGTGGTTGATTACATGTAAGATTGTTAAATCATACTCCAAGGCTTCTAGGAAAGCCTTCCTTGTTATCTGTCCTTTAACCTCTGCAAATTTGGGTCTGTCTACTGCCACAACATATAATCCATTACAATAATCATCTAATCTAATCAATTTATCATTCAAAACAACTAATCCTGGCAACCCTTTCTGATTTAAAACATTAAATTTTCAATGAAATCTCTTGAGAGAAATATCCAGGGTTTGACACTTAGTTTCTAATTGATTGATCAAATTCATTTTCTTCAATCCCTTATTGATTTCTAAGATGGTAGTTGTTATGTCTGAGATGTTTATTTATTCTAATTCTTCTTTTCTTTTTGAGTTTAAAACCTTGATCATATTTGTGGCTTTTGTTGGCTTGGTCTTCAAGGTTGCTTTTTGTTCTTCAATCACTGCTCTGCATCTAGTAATGAGTTCTTGCAGCTCAAAAAAAATCTATATGGATGGCGATATTTCTATCATGGATTGGTTGATTTTTTTCCAAATACTTAGCTTGGCATGAGCCAAAGTGTCTTCCATCAGGGACTCGCTTTCCAAATTCTTGATTTTAAGTTCCAATTTGTGAGTCTTATTCATTTCTTCCAGATACAGAGTATCATTTTCAATTTCTACAATTCTAGATTTTGGAATTTCTGAAGTATTTTTTGGTTTTCCTACTTTTGTATTGACAGATCATGTCCTAATCTGGGTGGGTTAGTTGTTGTTAATGTAGACTCAATGGTTGTAGATGACGAAGTAGGATCTATACCTGCAACTACTATTGGGACTGTTGTGATGGGCACCATGGCAAGTTGTGATGTTTCCTTCTCGTTCAATAGCTCTTAACTTGCTCTTCCATTTTCTTCAGCTATATATTCATCTCAATGATATGATTAAGCATATCCTCCTTTTTTTGTTAACTTTCTACTATATCCTTGGTTAGAGGATGTTCTGTTTAAGGCAGCTCCCCATAACCCACAGCAGAACGGGGTAGCTGAGCGGAAGAACAGAACGATTGTGGGTGCTGCACGGGCAATGTTGCATGATTAGGGCCTACCCCTTCACTTGTGGGCGGAAGCATGCAATACAGCAGTTTATGTGCAGAACCGTTGTCCTCATAGGATACTTGGCATGAGTACACCTGAGGAGACTTATTCTGGTAAGAAGCCTGATCTTTCTCATTTGAGGATTTTTGGTGCTAACGTTTACATGCATGTTACGAAGGATGCCAGAAAGAAGTTGGAGCCGACTGCAGAGGTTGGGATATTTGTGGGGTACACTGATACGCCCCACAACTATCATGTGTATTTGCCAGACAGTGGTAAAACTTTTGTGCGACGGGATATAAAATTTCAGGAGGAGAAAGCCATGAAGTGTTCGCTTGAGAGGGAGCTACACTTGCATCCAGATGAGGAGCTATTAGTTCCTAAGGATGAGCTTCAGGACGTGGATCAGCCACAGGACGAGGTTCATGGAGTGGAAGAGACCACTCATGTAGTGCCAACCATCAGAGGGCGAAAGCGCTTGACAGAAGCTGAGCGACTGGCTCAAGATGCAGAGAAAGTTGTAGGACCACCTACAGCCCAACGCAGGCAGAGGCAGTCACCTGATCGGTACACTGGATACATGGCTCTTATGAGCGAGTGTGTTGTGACTGAGCCATCTTCTTTCGAGGAAGCTGTGGAGGATCCCGCATGGGTAGACGCCATGGTGGAAGAGTATGATTCTATTGTCAGAAACAGTGCATGGGAGATTGTTCCTAGACCGGAAGGGAAATCAGTGGTGGGTTCGAGACGGATCTACAAAGTTAAGCAGGCAGCTGACGGGAGTGTGGAGAAGTACAAGGCAAGATTTGTTGCCCGAGGCTTTTCACAGATTGAGGGGATCGATTATGAGGAGACCTTTGCACCTGTCGCAAGGTATTCTTCCATACGGAAGATTCTTGCTCTCTCAGCGCAGATGGGATGGCACATTCATCAGATGGATGTGAAGACTACGTTCCTCAACAGAGTCATTGAGGAGGAGGTGTACATTGAGCAACCCGAAGGCTTTGAAGTCTTCAGCAGCGAGTCGCATGTGTGCAGGCTCAAGAGAGCACTATATGGGTTGAAGCAAGCACCACGTGCTTGGTACACACGAATAGACAGCTATTTCACAGGACTTGGATTCTCCAAGAGTGAGGCAGATCCTAACCTATACCAGATTGTGGTGGAGGGTAAGTTGCTCATCATTGTACTGCATGTTGATTATTTGATTCTAACGGGTGATGAGCTGTTGATACTGTCATGCAAGAAGGATCTTGCTACAGAGTTTGAGATGAAGGACTTGGGCCTCCTTCAATATTTCCTAGGATTGGAAATATGGTAGCGCAGTGGTGGAATGTTTGTTTCTCAGGGCAAGTATGCTCGGGAGATACTGGAGAAGTACAACATGCATGGCTGCAAGCCTGTTGATACTCCTCTTCTTGGAGGTTGGAGGAAGGAGGATGCCACTTCGGGAGAAGAAGTGGATGCCACTGTTTATCGACAGTTGGTGGGGTCGCTGATGTATTTGGTCAATACACGACCCGATAAATGATATGCAATTAACCAACTTTCACAAGCTATGGTTAGGCCTACCAAGCTCTTCTGGAACACGGGAAAGCATGTATTGCGTTATTTGAGAGGCACATCGGGATATGGATTGTGGTACAGACAGGAGGATGAGATGAAGCTATGTGGCTTCACGAATGCAGATTCGGTAGGAAGCCCAACGGACAGAAAGAGCACATCAGGAGGGGTCTTCAGTATTGGATTGACAACAGTTTCTTGGTACAGCAACAATTAGAGATCCGTGGCACTCAGTTCAGCAGAGGTTGAGTATATGGCAGCAATTTTGGCTGCATGCAAGGCTATATGGATGAGGAAGATTCTACTTGGTTTGTTCGGTTCTCATTTAGAGCCTACTGTGATTTACTGTGATAACCAGAGTTGCATTAAACTCTCGGCTAAGCCTGTATTTCATGATAGATCTAAACACATTGACATCAGGTACCATCATATCAAAGATTGTGTGCAGCGAAGGATCATGTTACTTTCATACATTCCAACGGAGGATCAGGATGCTGATATTCTGACGAAGGCTCTCACCAGGAGAAAATTCGAATACCACCAAGGCAGGATAGGGGTTGCTGATAATCCATATCTTGTTGAGAGGGAGTGTTGAGATTGCAACAAGATGATGGAGCTTAGTGAAAAGAGTCACCTTCACTAAGTGGGCCCACAGGAAAATTATGGCGCAAGTTCTATTTTTGGATCACAGCAGGGATGATCACAGCAAGAGTGACCACAAAAGGGATGATCACAGCAGAAGTGATCACAGCAGGAGTGATCAAAGTCTATTTTTAGACTAGCTGTCAAAAATAGAAAAGTCAAATATTATTGTCTTATAATAATATTTACACTATAAACTTTATCTTATTCTCTTGGAGCACTTTAGTTTGAGCTACAGATGTGGCACATGCAACTTTCAGAAGGAAATACGCTTTCTTTGTGTGTCAGTTGAGTTGTTGCATGCATGACTTCAGTTAGAACTCAATCAGTTGAGTTTGGTGGTGTTGATTGTGGAGTTGATGGAGTTGTGTTCAGTTTGACTTGGTTAAACTAGTTGTAATTAGTCTAACTACAAATAGACTAATTATGAGTTGTTAAACTAATTATTAACTCATAATGCAACTAAAGAATACATCAGTTAACTTAGTTGCATGTCAGTGCATGTTCAGTTCATCAGGGACAGGTGTTAGAGGATCAGATTGCTATCAGTTGTGACTATAATTGTGCATGAGGATTTGCACAATCAATGGGATTGAGTTATGCCAATGAGAATTTGCCAATACCAAGTGATTATAGCCTCTTTTCACGTGATTCCCAATTTGAGTGATTCTTTTGAGGTAAATACGAGTTTGGTTCAACCATTCTCATCCATTCTTGTCCAAGTATTGAGCAGTGGAGGTAGGCAAGCAGTTGAATAGATTTGGATATCAGATCTGAGTTGTATTGTGTGTAACAGGTGGAGATAGTGTTGGTTACTCGTGAGAAGTATTGACTATTGTAATGTTACATGTTCTCAATCATTAATATACAGATAGTGTGGGGTTTTCAGCTGTAAGCTTTCCCCAGGTTACATACTGTGTTAATGTGTGCATGCTCTTGATGTTTTATTGTTATTGATGTTGCTATATTGATTATCAACGTAGAGGAGCTTATGTATTGTGTATGTATTCCGCAATAGTACATGATCAGGATAATCTCCATTGAATATGTGTTTATTATTCAAAATTTGTACAATGCCCACGGCCAGGTGCACCCGACCAAGGCACATCATCCCCTTGGTAGGCAAGGGGTTGATTTCGGCTGCTGATAGGATAGGGGGATGATTCTACCAGGGGCTGATTCTCGAAATCGGTGAGAATCAGCCCCCTGAAAGGCAGGGGTCAATTCTAAGAATTGGCCCTTGCCTACCAGGGTTGATTCCCTGGTAGGCAGGGGGGTCAATTCTCAGAATCGGCCCCCATCCTACCAGGGGGCCAATTCCCAGGGGGTTGATTCTGGGAATCAGCCCCTGGTAGGCCAGGGGGGCGATTCTAAGAATCAACCCCCTCCCTATTAGGGAGGGATTTTGAGAATCATCCCAATCGATCCCTTGGCCTACCGAGGGTCGATTCCAGGAATCGGCCCCCGACATGCCAGGGGCCCAATTCCAAGAATTAGTCCCTTGGTAGGCAGGGGTTGATTATAAGAATCAACCCTTTCCTATCAGGCGAATCAACCCCTTCCTGTCAGGAGAATCGAACCCCTACCTACCAAGGGGCTGGTGTGCCCCAGGTGGGTGCGCCCACTAGTGGCACAACGACCTCCTGCAATGTTAGGTGGAATTAGCCCCCTGATATGCCCCTCGGCCTGCCAAGAGCTGATTCCGGTAATCAACCCCTAGCAGGCTAGGGGGTTGATTCTAGGAATCAGCCCCTGGTAGGTGAGGGCGTAGATTCTAAGAATCACCCCCTGGCAGGCTAGGGGTTGATTATGAGAATCAACCCTTAGCCTGCTAGGAACTAATTCCTGGAATCGGCCCCCTGGCAAGTAGGTGGTCAATTCTGAGAATTGGCCCCATGCTTGTGAGAGGGATGTTGTGTCATCGGTGGGTGTGCCCACTCGGGGCACAACGTCCCCCCTGGAAGGAAGGGGGTTGATTTTGAGCAGCCCCTTGGTAGGAAAGGGGTCGATTCTCATAATTGCCCCCTACCTGCCAAGGGGTTTTTGTGTGTTATACAATATTTTTTCGCACTCATAGTCTCATATCCTAAGTGTCTCACTTTGTTTCATCAATGTCAAAAGTGTCGTAAAGTGACAAAAGTTATTAAAAACAATGTATTCACCATGAAACATGTTCAGAAGCATTCATAAAGGAAGAAGAAGACTTTCCTTGAGGAATTATGAAGAACTTGTCCAAAACCTTGTTTTTCAAGCTCAGCGCTACTTTTAGCAGACAAACCCGTGATGATAACCTTTTGTCTAACTAGTGAATAGTGCTGGCAGTGTGCCTTTTCATAGGAAAATCTAGCTTGACCCTCCTTAGGCAGGTTTTCCTAAAATGGAGGATAAGCTTCTCCTACTAGAAGTTTCGAGAACAATGAGTTGGTTGCAGTTGAACGAGGATTAGAGCAAGACCTCCCATTCCCAGTTCTTGATCCTACTTTCATGGATCTTCCCCTTGAAATGTGTAACCTCTCCCTCCTTTTATGGATCCTCAAATCCTTCTCCTTCCCTATAAATCAAACCCCTACCATCTACTTTTGGTTAGCTGTTGGTTGACTATTTCTTGGTTGCCTTCCTATGCTGAAACTATGCCTAAATGTTGCCCATTCTGCTAAGGATAAAGGAGTGCTTGAAGGTTAAGGCTAGGACTTGGAAACTCACCTAAAGGAGGCTTCCAACACCAAGGGTTAAGTGGTTGTATGCTTCCCTTACTTTCTATTAATAATACATTATGTGTTTTCTTTTCATAAGTGTGTAAATCATTTCTCATTTAGTGTGATACTCCTTGATCTATCACATAGTTTATGTTAGAATGAATTATTCTATGTATGCCTTTGTAGTTTTTGTTTGATCTTCCTTGCACATATTCATCCACAAAACCGTAGAGAGGATTGAATTTGGAAGAGAGGAGATCCAGAACAAAATCAACAGGTGTTAGCATCAGAGTGAGGTTTCTCATCTATCTTCCTTTGTATTTTCTAATATAAACTAGGAAAGTTTGTATATATTTGTCTATTTTTTTACTAGATCCTCCCATAGGACTAGAGGGATTGTTTCTGTCCACAGAAAGGATTGCCTACAAAACAAAATAGCGACTCCACCAGGGAGTTTCTGAGGCCTTCAAAAGTCCTTTTTATGTTTCGTGTTTTTGATTACTTTGACAAACCTACTTGTGATCTGTGATTTAGGGTCATTTTGGGTCTGCATTCTGAGTAGTACATTATTTGGAGTGTCAATTCAAGTCTATATCTCTCTTATCAGTGCAATGTTTTACCATAAAAGTAGCGTTGATCCAAAAAATGAGATTTTTTGGGGTTTTTATCAGAAATATCTATTTTGTCTTGATCGCTGAAGTGTTCTCCTACTCTGTGTGCATAGAATTTTCCATAATTTTTGTTGATTTCTTATTGGTTTGAAAAATACCATCCCATTGTTTGAAGTAGTGAGTAAATTTTGGTTGAGTCTTTAGTTATTGGGTCAATTGAATTGACTGTTTTATGCTATATGTGTGGAAGGAATACTGATTTGTTATTGATTAAAGCATTATTAGTTCTTTTGAAAACCATAAAAGAAATTGCATTTGCATTTGCCTAGCTTTAATCTCAAAGTTTACTTTTCGAATTGCATTAGATTACATTGCACTGAAAAGACATTTTTGGGATTATCATTGAGCATAGATTACATTGCTTAGTGTTGAAAGTTGAAAAGTGCCTTTTCATCCATTAAGAAAAAAGTAAAAAAAATAATTTTACTTTTGGTAGGTGCATTGAAATAGCGAAAGCGAAAATTCTAGTTAGGAAGCTTTGGTTTTTGCATAATTGATTGTTGCATCAATGTTTGTGTTTTTTCCCTACACTAGATAGCTTTCATTGAAATCAAAATAATCCTTTTTTCTCATATTAGTTGCATCATAGGTGTGTTCAGGTGACATCGATCTTTGAGCCTTAAAACTGAAACTTAATCCAATATCAACGTTAAAATCTACCTCAATTAACCTAAGGAACATTTGGAACATTAACGAAAACATTTAGAGGTCTAGGCTAGGGACGTGTTCCGACATCGTTAAACATAGGAATTGTTGTTATTTTCCAGCATTGTATCCTGGGGGTGAAATCTTGTTCCACGTACGAAAGTGTATAGGACTGTTCTCTAGTACCTTCGGGTATATCAGAGGCTCTCCATGCATGGTAAGTATATGGGAATGCTCTCATCGAACGGTTATGCATTAGACAACATTACTATGGAATGTACTCCCACATACCATTGCGTATGTTTTGGGAGTCCCCAATAGGTTGCTATCCATAGGTAACTAAGTCTACCACCTTGTATACCATCATACACCGAACAAAACATTTGGGGAGATTGGCTACCATACATTAAGTCCTTGGTTCGCCAAGCTGTATATTATAGTTCACAGTTGCTTGGTAAACTTTTATGCCTAGTTACTACTTTTTTATTTATTTTTTTTAAGTTCTAAAATCAATAATTGACCACTGAAAAAATTCCCTCTTGTTGAAATACTCCTTAGAAGATCTTAGGTTGAGAATAATGGCAACAGTTCCTGAGTTCACCAACCAGGGAAACCCCTCTGACAATAATCCTGGTCCTTTTCCTTCTTTTGGAAATGTTGGTGCTCCCTATATGGCAACATTGTCCCTTCCTGGGTTTACCATTGGTTTGTTAGTTTAGTTATTTTCGACCCCTATGGTTCTGAATGTCCAAAATTATCCTCAGCCGGGCTCTCCTCCACGTGAACAATATCAACCTCCTGTTGAGCCTAAAGTTGACTCTTTTCCTTCTTTGCTTCTTCGGTCTTCTTCATCTTCTTCCTCTTCGTTTGGTGAAAGCCTGCAAGCTAGTAACCAAGTGGATAAGAATAAGAAGAAAATGAATATTAAGAAGAAGAAAAATAAGCAAAGGGACAACCAAGTGACCATTTCTACAAATGCTACTGATGTTGAAAAATCTTCCAATGAACACCGTAAAGTGAGATTCCCTTGCAAGGTTTGTAAGGGTGACCACCTTCTTCGAGAATGTCCTAGTATTCCCAATATATTATAAGTGTGGTCCCTAGGTTCACATCAACCTTTTTCATCAGCCTCTGGAGATCATGCTAGTGATAAACTTTCGACTAGTGACAATAAAGCCCATGGTAAAAAGGGAAAAGCCAAATTTCCCTTTTGGTTATGTGAAGGGAATCATCCTATTCATATTTGTCATTATATGGGTGAAGCCTCTAATGCGTTGGATAACCTTACCACTTCTCAACCTCGTCTTTTGACTGGTTATCATTAGCATTCCCTTGATCCTCCACTAGTTGATCAAGTGATTGATCAAAACACATCTCTGGTCAATCCCACTCTCTCTGAAAGTGAATCCCATGAGTCTGTTTTCAACCAACCATTGATCGAAAAAATGGTTGACCTGATTATGCTTTCATTTGATCGTATATATTATGTAGAGAGTGAAGTTTGAATCACTCAAGTTATTCTGGTTTCTTCATATTCCAAAGAATTAGGGGGTAATCCTCCTGTTCCCACGGTACAAGGGGGCGATCCTCCTATTCCCACGGTATAGGGGGGATCCTCATGTTCCCGTAACACAAGAGAGTAGTCCTCCCATTCCGATGGCACCCTCTCCAAGTACTTTAGTCACATTCTTTGATTGGATTCGACTGATAGGATATTGTCTTCCTTCTTATGTTCCCTTTCAGATCATGGTATAGGCTATAATATACTTGTACCTAGCACAATCATAGATGAAGGTGCATATGTTAGTATTCTATCCCAACTACTTGGAAAACTTTAGTTTCTCTGCACCTTGTGCCCATTACCTAGAATCTATTAGATTTTAACAGAGGAACCAATCAACCCTTAGGGATCCTTCCGAAGTTGCCTATTATTTTGGGAGGAAAAATCATATATCTAGACGTGATGGTTGTCGAAGGCCCTTTGGATTTTAATTTACTTGTTGACCGTGACTATGTTTATGTCATGGGAGCTCTTATCTCTTCTCTCTTTCATGTGATATGTTTCCCACATGAACGAAGAATTGTGGCCATTGATCAAATTTCGTTTGTTGGTCCTAATTTGACTCCCGATCAACCATATTCCCTAAATGGTCTTTGTATGCAAGTGGTATCGCCCCTTCCATAGGTTAATTATGTAGCCACATGTTCCATCCCCACGTATACTAATGATCTAGTCAGTGATATAGTGCATCATGTACTGAGGGCATTGGAACCTGATCTTTCCATTAGATCACTTGACATGTGTCCCTTCTAGAGCGTTTTTCTCCCATATGATGAGAATGTCTTGGAATTTATGACCTCTTATAGGTCGTAATCAAGGTACCATGAGGATAGCTATTTTACTATGTCAACCTTGTTAAAAAATGAAATAGGTCCCTATAAGCATGGTTCTTTTCTTATGTCAAGCTCATTAAAAATGAAACAAATTGTTTGAGCATGGTTATTTTCTTATGTCAAGCTCATTAAAAAATGAAACAAAGTGTTTGAGCATGGTTATTTTATTTTGTCAAGCTCGTTAAAAAATGAAACAAAGTGTCTAAGCAAAGTTCCTTTACTTGTTTCAAGCTCGTTAAAAAATGAAATAAGGTGTCAGAGCAGAGTTCCTTTACTTGTGTCAAGCTCATTAAAAAATGAAACAAGGTGTCAAAGCAGAGTTCCTTTACTTGTGTCAAGCTCATTAAAAATGAAACAAGGTGTCATGAGCAGAATTATTTACGTGTGTCAAGCTCGTTAAAAAATGAAACAAGGTTTCATGATCATGGTTCTTTTCCTATGTCAATCTCATTAAAAAAATGAAACAAATCCCTTCCAATTTGAGTCTTTGATTAGATCTCGTAAATTCCCAGTCGAGTCTTTTACCTGATCTCATAAGTGAACCTTCATTCCATCCACTTGTTAGTAACCAATAGTCTACTTAGGTGAATGAAATGAAGTTTGGGGGGGCATCTTCCTTGAATTGAGTCATTATGTTGAAGGCATGCAAACTTATCTCAATCATAGTTCATCTTTGCTTCAAGCTCGTGTACAAGTGAAACCAAATTCAAGCATAGTATATCTTTGTTTCAAGCTTGAGTAAAAATGAAACCAAATCCAAGCATAGTTTGTTTTTGTTTCAATCTTGTGTAAAAATGAAACCAAATCCAAGAATAGTTTTTTCCCATGTTTCAATCTTGTGAAAAAATGAAAGAATCTTCAAGTATACTCAAGCATAGTTTCCCATGTTTTAAGCTTGTGTAAAAATGAATCCATTCCCACTTTACCTCTCATGATTGCCATTTTTATCAGCCTGTTTTTTCCATATGAGCCTTCGTTTTTTTCATTCCATCGTTACTATCTCTTTGGCCAATCATACACTTTCACTTGGTTGTTTTACCCTTGCCTTAGAAACATCTTCGATGAGTGGTCTTATTAGCCAGCCTCTTGACCTTTACATGTTTTGAGAAGTTTCATCATGACTAAAACTAGTTGCTATCCTTTTATACCACTTGTTCCTCCAGGTGGAGTCCTCTTTCAACTCTTTAGACACCAAAAATACAGAAATATTGTCGATAACTTTCCTTTTCGAACTCGCAAAAGTATATTAAAATATGTCTACTGAGTATAATTTTAACCCTTTCTGGACTAAGATAGACTAATGTATGAAAAAGGAATACCTTGGTCACACGTGGCTAAGAGGTTCTCTTGAATATTGTTTTCTACCTTTTCAAATTCGAGAGACTATCTACAAAAAGGGACCTCTCGAGTTTTCTTTTTGCCTCTTTTTCAAACTCTCTAAACATGAAAAATATGTCGAGTTACCCTTCCGTCGAACTCGTAAAACTGAGACGATGAAGGAATTTCCACCATGACGAGACCAACATACTCCTTAGTAGGGATCTTTAAAAATAATAGGATGGATTCATCCAAAGGATGAACTTATACGACATGCATATGGTATCCTCTTCAAGCATGAGATTAAAAATAATGAGGTACTCGCTAGAAATAGTGGGGAAAATGGAAGTAAACATATATTTGTATTTTGTATAGAGGAAGCATGTTGCTCTTGAACATGACACTTGTATGTATCTCGTGTCGGGTTTGGGTTATCCTCACTTTGTCACTTGCCTTACTAGGTTTTGGGAAATCCATTTGCCTCTCATCTGATTACATCTTATTGTCACCATGACCTCTGATCCTATGTTGAATCAAATGTTGTCAAATTCTGAAGTCGTGTCGCCGATATGTTCAAGAGAAGTACCATCTGCAATTTAAACCCCTTATACCCTATTTTCTTTTTTGAAATAGTCCTAAATCACTCTTGCCAACTTTGTAAAATCCTATGTTTCATGTCGATGATGTGGGAAACATTATCGTCCTCCTTCGATGGATCACTTCCTGTCAACTCCAACTCATTATCCAAGAATATGATCTAAAAAATCCCTTTTAGTACCATGGAGCTTCCACGCCCCAATGGCAGGTTCTTCGCATTCGACAATAGGTTCACTTCACTAGCCTTTGATCAAATGATTATGTGAGTGTTCGACTTCAGCTTCCTTGTTCACACTCATAGATTGTGTTGTCGTACCTTGAGAGCCATCGTCATTATTGGTGGTTTCTATCGTGCCTGTTAATGGCTTCCATCATTGACTGGTAATTAGGTGGTTTTTTACCATGTTCGACTCTAATATATCTATTCACATGGTGGGATTTATACTTTGGTTGGATTGAGACAGAAATAAAGACCCTGGGTTTCATATGATAAATCTAGGATGCATGGAGTTATTCATGATTGTACACATGATCCTTTATATTTGGATGGATGCATCCATGTCGTGAATCCATACACATGATCCTTTCTATTCGAATCGTTGCACCCATGCCATGGATCCCTACACATGATCCTTTATATTCGGTTGACTATGCCCATGCCATGGATTCATGTATTGTTA
This sequence comes from Pinus taeda, assembly GCA_000404065.3. NCBI lineage: Eukaryota > Viridiplantae > Streptophyta > Pinopsida > Pinales > Pinaceae > Pinus > Pinus taeda. The sequence goes on along the minus strand of APFE031436672.1, from coordinate 88,819 downwards.
GATGCCTACTCAGAGATGTATTATTACGCATGCTTACAGTAGAGATGTCAAATATGTTGTATCATGCTTGATTTGTAGGTCTCAACAATGTTTCTCTGAGTCCTTACCTTGACTTGTAAATCATTTTAACCCTCACTTCCAGTTCTACCTTCAGGATTTAGGGGGCATATGTTACACAATATTTTGTCGGACTCCTAGTCTCATATCCTAAGTGTCTCACTTTGTTTCATTAATGTCGCAAGTGTCGTAGAGTGACAAAAGTTGTAAAAAAAAATGTATTCACCATGAAACATGTTCAGAAGCATCCCTAAAGGAAGAAGCAGACTTGCCTTGAAGAAATTCTGAAGAACTTGTCCAAAAACTTGTTTTGCAAACCCATGCTACTTTTAGGAGATAATCCTGTGTTGTTAACCTTTTGTCTAACTAGAGACTAATGCTAGCAAAAAGCCTTTTCATAAGAAAATTTATGTTGGCCGTATTTAGGAAGTTTTTCCTAAAATGGAGGAGAATCTTCTCCTACTAGAGGTATCTAGAATGACGAGTTGGTTGCATTTGAATGAGGATTAGAGCGAGACCTCCCATTCCTGGTCCTTGATCCTACTTTCATGGATATTCCCCTTGAAATGTGGAACCTCTCCCTCCTCTTATGGATTCTAAACTCCCTTCCCTTCCCTATAAATCAAACCCATACCTTCTACTTATGGTTAGTTGTTGGTTGGTTATTGCTTGGTTGCCTTCCTATCGTGAAACTATGCCTAAATGTTGCCCATTTTGCTAAGGAGAAAAGAGTGTTTGAAGGCCTTGGATTGGACTTGAAAACTCATCCGAAGGAGGCTTCCAACATCAAGGCTTAAGTGGTTGTATGCTTCCCTTACTTTCTATTAATAATACATTATGTGTTTGCTTTCCATAAGTGTGTAAATCATTGCTCATTTAGTGTGATACTCCTTGATATGTCACATAGTTTATGTTAGAATGAATTATGATATGTATGCCTTTGTCATCTCTGTTTGATCTTCCTTGCAGGTATTCATCCACAATGATGTAGAGAGGAGTGAACTTGGAAGTGAGAAGATTGAGAACCACATCGATGGGCTTTAACATCAGAGTGAGGCATGTAATTTATCTTCCTTTGTATCTTTTGATATAAACTAGGAAAGTTTGCATATATTTGTATACTTTGTTGCTAGATCCTCCAATAGGACTAGAGGGATCGCTTATGTCCGCAAAAAGGACTTCCTGCACAACATTGTGCCCTAGGAAGGCGTGCCCAACTGTAGGCATGCTCGCCCATGGCATAGTGTGTTGGAAATAATACTGAGAGGGGGGGGGTGAATCAGTATTATCAAATCAATATAACTTTTCTCTTTCCATATTAAGATTCATATGTGATGCAACAAGTATATATCCAGTAAACATATGATTCAATTAGTTGATCTCTAATGAGTGCATCAGAACATTATTAACCATCTGAGCAGTAAACTGGAGCAGTAAAATAGAACAGATCATCACACACAAGAAGCACACATGAACACCATGATGTAAGGTGGAAACCCAATGTGGGTGAAAACCACTTGCTCCAGGTCATCTCAATATTCTTTAATAAGAAATATCTTTTACAATAGTTCTGTACTGGTTCAGAATTATACCAGTACACAAGCTTCTACCTGCAGAAGGCTACAACCTTCTCTCCTTCTCCAGACTCTCCTGGAAGGGAGCTACAACCCCCTTTGCTCTTGTACTAGCCAATCCATTTACTAGTACACAGGCTGCTACCTGCTGAAATGCTCCAACCTTTACTCAATTTCTAGCTGCTACTAGAAGGGAGCTACCGCCCCCTTAGCTCTTGTACTAGCTGATGTACTAGTACGTAGGTGCCGAGCTACCAAAGGCTACAACCTTCTCTTCCTTCCAGGGACCACATTTCATAAATTTTCAGACTAGATCCACAAATAACATCAATCAAACATGAGGAATTTCTGCATCAACCAATCACCTTTTCACCAATCAAAACTGAATCAAAATAAACACTTCTCTGACGACTATACCCAGATCATAATAACAGTAATCACACCCCATTTCTTAACCCAGAACACTGTAGCAATAAACAAAAGCAGCTAGAACATAAATCAAGAGATGTACACTACTTCACTATTCAGAAACCTGCATGTAGATCTATAAATTCATTCTTTCAAACATTCATATATTAGTTAACCCAGATTATCAGATTTATAGATCAAGCGTGCACCACATATCACAGATCAAAATCATATAGAGATACCACTATTCCAGCCTTAAGATTTTGACCCATCAATAAAACTTATCCTTCTCCTTGCGCTCAGGTTTCTTCTTCATTCAGATCCAGATCTGCACCATAACCCAATCACAATATTCCAGATCTAGCACTTTTTCAGATATTCAATAATTCAGAAGATTCCTTGCCAAATGATCTCCTTCCTCTTTTATAGCCTTAGGCATTTCACAATACCACGGACCAAAAACCATAACAATTCAATACCATGGACCCAATACTTGGGATCAACACTTATGACGAGATACCATGGCCCAAAACCATAGGTTCTGTTAACACCCAGGTTGTTCTCTTTGACTCCCAAGAGAATACGGCCGGGGTAACCACTAACCAATCTTTGGGCTGCAGCTTCTAGCCCGGCTGCAGTCAGAGAGGGCTCTCTCTATTAAGTTTATCACTGCTTTCAGTGAGGGTTTTTTAGGCTAGTTGTGAGATGAGTTTTTTGGTTGTTTTTGTGTATTTGGTTGGGAGGATGCTTCTGATTCCTTTCAAGTACCTCAACAGGGAAGATTAATCCATTGGGCAATGGGGTCTAGAACTGTTTTCTCTTGAAATCTTGATTTTGGTTAGGAGGAAAGTTACAGGGCCTGTGTGCATTTCATGGAACAAACTGTGAATATTGAGGATGAGGTGATTACAACTAGTAATGAGCAACTAAGATTTCGTTACTTAAGCTGTATATTTATGAAAGAGGCATGTTATCTAAGAGCAATCGCTTGAATTCTTAAAACAACAATGCACAGTAAGGGTATGGCTTAAAGGTAGCATTTAAGAATTACGCTTTAAACACTTTAACAGAAGAAAATATATGAGACAGTTCAGATTGAGCTCAGGGTAGTCAATGACTAAATCCTGAGGCTATCCTTTTTCTTC